>KZ651091.1:761871-799861 GCA_001010745.2 Gerris buenoi | reverse complement strand
AAAAAAACTTAATACAAAATAAATAGTGTGCAAATTAAAAAAAAAAAGTGCGAACAAATTTTTAAATAAAAAAACATGAGTGGAAAAATAAGAGAAGAGCACACACAGGCAGGGCATTCAAAGTTAAAAACACTTAATGTGGCAGAAAACACATCTAGTTAAATAATAATAATTTAATGACACTTTTCACACGCTTACTGGTAGAGAATTTGTGCAAGGATTGTCTATTGGCCTTATTAGTATATTATATTTTCTTTCTTTTATCACAGTTAATACAGAAGTGCTGAATAAATTTTATTTTAGTTAATAAAAGAAAAAAAAAAAAACGATTAATTTTGATTAACTAAGTCTGTATTACATGACAAAACTTATTATATTTATTATTTATTTGTACAGTTAACATTGTAAAGCTTTCAATAAATGACATTATTATTTTTATTATTGAGGGAAGGGGTTGGATAAGACACACACTCTCTGACCAGTTAGTATAAGAGCATAGTGTGATGTGTTAATGTTACCTCAGTGTAGGCTTGACACATAGATTCATAGAGATTAGTATGTTGGTGTATTGTATCCTCCAACATCATGATGTCTGTAGGAACATTCATGTTTTCACAAGCTTGGTTCCACTTAGCCACGCTTTCAACATACTGTAAATAATCAAAAACACAAAATACATTATAATATAATTAACAAATGTTTTTAGAATCACATTAAAATAATTAACTGTCACAATATTTTCAAACCTTGCCCATTCTATATTTAATAAGCAGACTTTCATAACTTTACAAAAAAATATGGCAGTTCGCAAAAATTGAGCGACAGACCGACTGGCAGACAGACACGGGACCAAACTGATGTCTGAAACGGATTTCTGTCTAGGAATTTTTGAAATCGGAGATATAATTTTTTTCTGTTCTTCAGAACAATCACATAGCTTCCGTTACCTTCAGTAAGCTTGGAAGCAAAATCTCTTTAGTGTACAAAATTCACGGCATAAACCTGTCAAAATTTCTTTAAATTAAATTTGCAGTTTAATAATGTATAATCAGGAAAGACTTGCTTTAAACCATGGCGTATACATCAGTATACGTAATGAGATGACATGGGGTTAGCGCGTATCTATCTCCATCAGCTTATGCTGATCGGCATTTGCTATCAGATGGACGCCATTTTACTACCCATTTATTCATTTTAGCTACCCATTTATATCATGATGCTGGGTGAACACTGAGTATAAGGCTCCTTGCTGGAGACGGGAATCGTACCCGGTACACCTGATTCCAAAGCATTATGTTAGCAATGAGCTACCAGAGACCCATTTCTGTTTAAACTACTTTTAATATTTCATTGAAATCCATAGTATAAAGATCTTAAGAACTCTGTTTCATTTTAAAATGGTAATAATACATCACAGTACAATCTAAAAGGACATTTTTCACAATTTTAAAAAAAATTAAATGTCATTACTACTCTCATTCATAAATCCAACTTTAAATGTTGAATGAAGTTCTAGGTCTTACGATGGTGACCACTGTTTTGAAGTGAGTGCATCGCAACATTTTTGCTCTTAAGACTGGAGGCATCTTACAATGGTGTCAGTTAGCAGTGTAAAATGAAGGTTTGATTGAGGTATCGATGGTTTTATATGTTCTTTACCTCAGGTTATATCTAGTGGTGGTTGCACCAGACTGTTTTGCATCATCCTGAATGGCAATGTAGGAACCATCCAGGCATAAAAGTATCCTGGCCCTTGACCTTTGGTTAAGGTGTTGAAGAGTGGTTTCCATGTTTTTTATAATCTGATGCCATCTCCTCTATTAATATTAAAAGGGTGTTTTCGATTGAATTGCCTCTCTGATGATCTTTTTTATGGTAAACTTCCTCAGGCCAAGACCTAGGTGTCTTTGAACCAGATAACAGAGATAACCAGACTCTTTGGAATACTGGGTCACTACCCTTATGTGTTTTTGCAACCGATAAAAGACTTCCCATAGCTAAGAAAAACCTGTAAATTCATTTTAATTTAAACTGTGAAACCCTACGAGGTTACCTGTTCAGCTTTATGATGGAAAAGTACTGATAATGCTAGTACAGCGGTTCTCTCGTCTAGTCCAGCTGCAAATTGTTTCCACGCTCTCTCTAGTTTGGACGCTACAGATCGAATATGTGCCGAAGCGTAGTGACCTGACTCTACTAGCCTGCTACCCACTGAGAGAATCCTGTTGATATTCACGTACACATTCTGCAACACAACAATCGATAATAACATAAGTAATGCTAATAAATCATTTGGAATACAGAGTTGTAAGTTGGCAGTCCTTAAGGTAGAAACTTCATATCTCAAAACTGAATAGGTAAAAGGGATTAACATATACTCTTACCTCTCTAATCCTCATGCCTGAAGTTAACTTGGGTACCTTAGGAAAACACAAGATTTGATGCAACTCCTCTGAGGCTATGTCCCCAGCACTGGGAGCCAAACATCATAAGTTGTTTTCCAATTTTGGGGGGTTTACGTCCAAAGACATAGTATTTGGGTCCTTTAATAAAACTTGGTGGTTAGCTTTGTATCAAACCAATATTGGATTGATATAAGGCAACCAAATCCTTCACACATGTTGCATGTCTTGAAGAAAACAGTATTAATTCAAAATTAGTAAATTTGATTTCTGTTTTCTAGGGAGAAACTTTAATTTAGTTATTTTGAGTTATTGCTGCTACGTTCATAAGGATGTGCGATGTGAAAAGCGTTAGTTGGGATTGTCAATTTGATCATAGAAACCACCTTGAGAGGATAGACCATAGTACAGGCAGAAACCTACTGGCACTAACTCATTTGAGAAGCTTCCCGTTTATTTAAAATATGATATGTGGACATTGGGAGCAGAGGGCCTGAGTCTGGAAATTGAACCCGGCCTATTTTACCAAGCCATATTAGAAAAATAGTTCCAGTGGATATTGTTATAGATGTAAAATGCTTGCTTCAGCAAATTGAAGGATATTGTAAGAAGGTCTACGGATATCTTACCATAGAACTCATAGTGAAGTGGTTATGTTCATCCTGAAGTTCCTTAGCTAGATTGTAGGAGTGACCTATCTCTACATAGTTCATGAGGAACACATCCCGGTTGTGACAGATCCAGTCAAACATCTATAAAATAACAAACATCCTTTAATACATAGCATATATTGTTATTTGAAACATAATGTTAATCTTAAACTTATAATTATTAGACAAACTTCATTTGAGTTTAGACCAATCACTTTCTCTAATACTATTGTAATCTAGTTCATGGAGATTCCAGTTTTTAATTTTTGGTTCCTAAAGAATCANCACTGAGCATGGTCGTAGTGAAGTGTTCCGTCCAAGTCCGGAGTTAGCTGAGTAGAATCTATCACTTTGGTAACCCCTTCAGCACTCAGCATCTGAACCTAAACATATCATTACAAAACCATATTATTATTATAAATGTTTATAATCTGTGGTGAGGCAGCGAAGGACAGCTTGTGCCAGCCCTTTGATATGGGGCTGCTAAAGGGCTAATACAATTATGTATTATGAACTGAGAAACAAAACCACATTATGATTTTAGATAAAAGTTAATAAGTGTAGGAACACAATTTAAGCGTAACCAGAAAAGTATATTCAATACAAAACATTATCTAAAATCAGCAAGTCAATGTCAACTCATTATATGACAATAAGTTTTAAACCTTTACAATGTAAATGTTTTTAACACCAATCCCCAGAAATTATGGAATTTAAGATTTGAAAAAAAAAGCAAAGAGTTGTAAAGAGGAATCCAAGACTAGAATATCATAGGAAAGCAGTGCAGACCTTAAAAAATTAAATACTTTTTTTTTATAGAAGATTCAATTACTTTTATGAATGAGGGCAAACAAAGAAGTTTGAGATACTTCACAAACACGTCAAGTTAAATAAAAATAACACAATTTATACAAAAAAAAAAAAGAAAAAAAAAGTAGGATCAAGAAAAGAGTTCATTCTGACAGCTCAGGTTGGCCTACCTATGTGAGAGAAAAGAATAAAGCCACCAGTTTGCCTAGTCACTTGACCTTCTAGATGTCAAAATCTCAAATTCTTATTGGCTTCCCCATTCTTTTTATTTCCCCACACTGTCACAATTAACTATCGTCTTGGTCTTCTTATCTGCTAACTTGTTTTACCAATTTGAATTTTTCGGCCCACCCTATTGCTTAAGTCAGAATGAACTAAGAAGTTTCTCAAATAAGAATTAGAGAATCCATGCTAAATTTGGTATAAATATCCATTAAATACAGATTGTCTATCTCAATTTACGGATATGAATATATTTCCTAATTCTTAAAGAAATATGTAATATTTTTTTTCCAAATTCAATGCACACTCTTAAACAAAATTAAATGAGTGCATCATGCTTAATGAAATTAAAATCTGTGAGTATTTCATGACGATGAAGCAAAAATAAATTGTTAAAATTTAATACTAATAATTTAAATGAGAATGGCCATTAAAGNAAGAGTTGTAAAGAGGAATCCAAGACTAGAATATTATAGGAAAGCAGTGCAGACCTTAAAAAATTAAATACTTTTTTTTTATAGAAGATTCAATTACTTTTATGAATGAGGGCAAACAAAGAAGTTTGAGATACTTCACAAACACGTCAAGTTAAATAAAAATAACACAATTTATACAAAAAAAAAGAAAAAAAAAGTAGGATCAAGAAAAGAGTTCATTCTGACAGCTCAGGTTGGCCTACCTATGTGAGAAAAAAGAATAAAGCCACCAGGCCTGTGGAATGCACTCCGCCAGTTTGCCTAGTCACTTGACCTTCTAGATGTCAAAATCTCGAATTCTTATTGGCTTCCCCATTCTTTTTATTTCCCCACACTGTCACAATTAACTATCGTCTTGGTCTTCTTATCTGCTAACTTGTTTTACCAATTTGAATTAATCCCGGAAATGCAGTTGTTCCAAAATGAAATTGAAAAGTAATGCAAGGGCAATGACTGTGGGCAAATACTGTGACCATATGGGAAAATATTATTTATTTCTTTGGATCTATTATTACCTCAACAAGGTTAATAATAAGTTAAATAATTCAGACTAATTAAAAATTTAAAAAAACTTCTAGTCAGGGTGAAAATGGCCCAAAGTGAAGTTGAAATTTAACAAATGTGGGTATTTTATATATTTTTGACCAAACTACTCAAAGAATAAAAAGTGCTATAAAAAGAAAAAATTGAAAAATAAAGTTTATAAAAGTACAACACAGAATATATATTACCTTCTCACAGTCCTGTTCAAAGAGCCTGAGCTGGAAGCACTGATCTAGTTTAAGTTTCTTATGATGCCACATCTGAAGGAGGTG
The DNA here is from genome assembly GCA_001010745.2 of Gerris buenoi. Taxonomy (NCBI): domain Eukaryota; kingdom Metazoa; phylum Arthropoda; class Insecta; order Hemiptera; family Gerridae; genus Gerris; species Gerris buenoi. The sequence continues at coordinate 794,486 of KZ651091.1, read as the reverse complement.
GTTGTGTGTTTTTCTGATGGTATCCAGCTGGTGGAGTATCTGAGGTACAGAAGCCTGGAGATCAGGATTACCACAAGTAGAGCCGCCATCGCTGCTGTCTCTACCACTGTACCCGCTGTCATACCCACTGCTTTCACCAGACAACCTAGCATATAAGCACAATCAATTCAATATATCAGGCGAAAAAAGCAAACAACTAGATAGAAAATGCTGGGATTTTCCTATCTACGTGCAAAGTTAAAAAAGCTTCAGTGTGTACATAGTAAAAGCATAGGATTCATTGTAAAGATATAACATTAATTTACTACATTTTATTATTGTTATTACATACATACTTCAAATACTAATACGTATAGGTGTAAGGTATACTTCTTTACTAAAAAGTATTGTTAACCTAGGGTGAGATTAGATTTGGAGTGGAGTCAAATGAAAGAGAGAATTTTACAAGCTTTAATTTGACTTGCAATGTTTGTATATATGTTGTTTCTTACAAACTTTTATTTAACTTTCAATATTTGTATGTATGTTTGTTTGGGTCAAATCTTGCAACTGAATTTTAAAGCAGTTAACTTCAATCGATTGAATTGGAATTTTGCATACATGTATAGTTTGGATGCAGATGCAGGGTTAGCTAAGTGTCGTCTTTCTAAATCCAATATGGCGGGCAGCCCAAGGTGGCGGAGTAGTTATTTTTTAAGCACGCCCATGACATGGATATCAAATGAAAGGGCTAGCTGAGAAAAAAACGAAGAATAAAATGCCTTTACTCTAAATCCAATATGGCGGAAGGCCCAAGATAAAAACTTTTTTACCCTTATAGTTTCGTTCCTGTGTCCGTCTGTCACTCTGTACGGTTCCAATAACTTTTGAACCAAAAGAGAAAAAAACATGAAACTATCCAGTATAAAAGATCGTTTTGACGCGCACACAGGAAAAATATTGAGAACTCAAAAAAATCAGCTGTTCAAATTCAAAATGGCGGATAATTCACATCGCGAGAAAAAAATATTTTTTTAANATAATATCATTAAATCTATTTTTATTGAATTTAGCTAGACCTAATAAGCCAACTCCATTTGGCCAGGGCCACGGACCCCAAAAAAGCTCTAGGGACTACTACTGTTAACTCTTGTTGACAAAGTTTATAATATAAAGTTATTACTACTTAAGGCCTCTAGGCGCATTATTATTACTATTGTAGTAATAGTTCATTCTGGGTCAGTCTAAAAGATCTAAAAAAGAATGTAAAAGAACCTAAAGAAATATAGCTAGAAAATTAGAAGAAAAAAAAAAATGTTTTTTTAATCGTTCTTTTTTCAGCAAATGTATTCTTAATTTCTAATTACATATTTCTTTCCCCTCAGTTTTTTAGGGTTCATAGGAAAAACCAGCGATTCTCATTATTTTTCTGCGTTTTTCAGTCTGATTTTAGGTCGTTAAGGCACCTGTATTTCTAAAAGTATCCAACGCAAATAATTGAAACTTTGCAGTTATGTTATGTGTAATAATCCAACCACAGGAAAAATTTGAGAAAGCCTAAAAAAAAATCATCGCTCAAAAACAAAGGTAAGCTTAGAAAAAAACAAAGGTTAACCATTTAATTACGGAAATGCGTTATTGTTAATTGAAAAAGGAACGTAAATTTTTTTCATTAATCCATCGTTGCACCGTGTGACTTTAGAAACTGAATTTTTCGTGTCCCCCCCCCTCCCCCCTTACTAATTTTGTTTCACAATACCAACGAAACCCTTTTTACGTGAGACTTCACGCCTTACCAATTTATTTTACTATTAATTTTTTTTTTTTTATTCCTTCTTAGCTAGGTCCTTTGTGTGTTCATCATCATGTTATGCTCATTATCTTGTTTTCTAGTTAGCTTATTTACTTGTTTATTAATTAAATTGTCATCTTGGTTTCTTATTGGCTTGAACACATGTTACTACATTTTATAGTTTATTAGTTAACTTGTCATTGATTGTTGATTAGTTAACTTGTCATTGATTGTTGATTAGTTAACTTGTCATTGATTGTTGATTAGTTAACTTGTCATCGATTGATTATTAGTTAACTTGTCATCTTGTTTTCTTGTTGGCTTTTACTTGGTTCAATTAATAGCTTGTTTACTTGTTTATCATCTTACTTATTATCTTGCTAGTTGCTATCTTTTATTTGTTAGTATTATCGTTAGCAAGTTGACTTGTAAGTTAATATATTTGACATTTTAATCTTTGTTAGGATTTTGGTTGTACTCACTGTATTTTCAATCTGAAATATATACAGTGGCATGATCCATCCACACTGATCATCACGTTCAGATTCAGATTTAGTTTCAATTAGATTACAATTCAAATTTATACTCATTTTAGTTTTTCTTTAATTTTAAAGAGTACTTATTCCTTTTGTGATTGTATAGTTACTCATAAAAGAATTTATACATGCAAGCTAAATAATTTACCTCTCAGGAATGTGTAAATTTAAATGAATTAAGCATCTATTTTCTTATTTTTTATGCCAGGTGGAAAAAGTACGTCTAATACCATTTAGACACCAAAATATCAGTTTTTAAAGAAGTTAAAATTTACCTATGAAGAAGTCTCTGTCCAGATAAGTCTAAATCCTCAATAGGAGCTTTTAGAATTTTCTTCTTAAGGTCATTGTGTACGTCCAGTCGATGTTTAGCTGAGTTGACATCTTCACCATAATCATGTCGACTCAGATCTTCCTGTAGGTCGTCCAATCTATCGACTAGATCATTTGCTTGCCACAGAAACTCCTCCACAGCCTGCAAATAAGAAAAACACAATTATTACAATTGCATGTGATTTCTATTAAATAAAAACTGTTTTTAAATCAAATTATAATCATTATTAACACTGGGAGACAGACAGAGAAAAATAGACTCCAGCGCCAAAAATATTTCCAGTACAGACGCTCTTTCCAACTAAGCTACGCAGGAGAATGATTTTTCTCTGCCGTAACCGATAACTAGTCCCCAAATCCAAGCTTTCAATATTCATACACATTTAGCAAGTCAATATTTATGACATTAGAATTAAACCGAGAATTAACGCTTATGATTATATGCATATAGTACTCAATTAGTATCTGTACCTTCTACAATCAATTCGAAATTCAATTTTTAAGTTTTTGGTAGTTTTCATACTACGGAAAGTTTAAATTTAAATCAAATTATAATCATTATTAACACTGGGAGACAGATCAGTTACGTCAGAGAAAAATCATTCTCCAGCGAAGCTTAGTTGGAAAGAGCGTCTGTACTGGAAATACAGGAGGCCCGTGGTTCAAGTCCCGGCGCTGGAGTCTATTTTTCTCTGTCTGTCTCCCAGTGTTAATAATGATTATAATTTGATTTAAATTAAAATTTAAACTTTCCGTTAATAAAAACTTAAAAATTTTATTAATAAAAACTTTGTTTAAATAGTTTTTAAGATGAGCAGAGTTAAAGAAAAAGAAAAGGGCTATCTCCAGTTGAAGACGGCTTTCAACCACCAGAGAGATGTAATGTGTGAGTTGTGACAGAAAAATTTAAATAATTAGATTATTTGATTTTAAATATAAATAACAGTTAAACATAGATGTGTAGAAAGTTTTAGAATTGGAATTTATTTACCTATTTTGAAAAAACTGATTTAAGAACAAAGTTGTTTTAAAAATATAACATTGCAAATCAATGTATTAAAAAGAAATAAATTTAAACTTTTTTCTTATACATAATATAAAGAAGTGGATTTACAAAACTCATGCCAAACTGTATAACAATTAAACATAATGATTTATGGTATCAGTAAATCTTACAGAATACCTTTTACTATATAACTATTATTTATTTATGGATCCGGTCCATGGCTGTAAGGAAGGGCCTTAAGAATTGGTAATTTGCCAGGCTTGTAAACCTCAGGAAGCAGCAACAAAAAAAATTAAAGGCCCTCTTTTACCATAAACATAATTCATCAGAAACCACTGCCTTGCACGAAAACCTCTCGCCAAACTTTCTCTTAAAGTATCGTACATCAAAAATTACTTATAGTAATAAGTAAGCACATCATAATAAAATAGAAACTTGTCCAATAAACAGACTAATATATCACTCGTAGAATAAATAAGGATTTTTTTCCAAGCAAATAAATTATGGTGAAACATCAGTAAATTTAGGGGTAGTTAAGTTGACTTGATGTACCTAATAATCTCCAGGTTATATTGTCAATTAAAGTTTATACATATTTTTTATAGCAAGTTGGCTTGTAAGTTAATATATTTGAAATTTTAATCTTTGTTAGGATTTTGGTTGTACTCACTGTATTTTCAATCTGAAATATATATAGTGGCATGATCCATCCACACTGATCATCACGTTCAGATTCAGATTTAGTTTCAATTAGATTACAATTCAAATTTATACTCATTTTAGTTTTTCTNTTTTAAAAATATAACATTGCAAATCAATGTATTAAAAAGAAATAAATTTAAACTTTTTTCTTATACATAATATAAAGAAGTGGATTTACAAAACTCATGCCAAACTGTATAACAATTAAACATAATGATTTATGGTATCAGTAAATCTTACAGAATACCTTTTACTATATAACTATTATTTATTTATGGATCCGGTCCATGGCTGTAAGGAAGGGCCTTAAGAATTGGTAATTTGCCAGGCTTGTAAACCTCAGGAAGCAGCAACAAAAAAAATTAAAGGCCCTCTTTTACCATAAACATAATTCATCAGAAACCACTGCCTTGCACGAAAACCTCTCGCCAAACTTTCTCTTAAAGTATCGTACATAAAAAATTACTTATAGTAATAAGTAAGCACATCATAATAAAATAGAAACTTGTCCAATAAACAGACTAATATATCACTCGTAGAATAAATAAGGATTTTTTTCCAAGCAAATAAATTATGGTGAAACATCAGTAAATTTAGGGGTAGTTAAGTTGACTTGATGTACCTAATAATCTCCAGGTTATATTGTCAATTAAAGTGTATACATCTTTTTTATTCGGACGTAATCCATTGCCTAAATTGTAATTTATTAAAGGAAGCAGGTAAATTTCCATCATCATATTTAATGTCTGCTCTACATTCTTATTTGTGGAAACAGAGAAGGAAGGCTTAGGTTCGCAAATATACTGCATTAAGGGGACTTCAACAATTAATATACCTGTATTTGAAAGTTTGTCCTATTTTAAATTTTGGCATTATTAACTTATTCCATTTTAAACTATTCATTCTATAGAACAACTGTTTTGTATGTCTTCAAATTAAAAAAAAAATAAAAGAGCAATCTGTTTCAGACATTTTTGGTCAAGTATCTATTTGGCCATGAACATTTTTGCAAACCACCATATATCTTAAAAACTACTCATCCGATTTTAATGCAATTGGGAGGGTAGATCATAATTAGCCTACTGTTGGTCCCATAATAATTTTAACCTTCTGCACATATTGCTTCCTCTTCCACATTCGCAACGCCTATATCTTTAAAAGTACCCATCAAAGTTTGAAGAAATTTGGATTAGTTTGTCGGATGAAAGTCACTGATGGCCCCATATTTTTCAACTGTTTGCATTAATTTGAAATTTACTAAAAATGAATGAGAAAAGCGAATCTTCTTAATTCCCCCATTGGTACTACATTATTTTATAGTCATGAAAACACATTTTCAATAAAAAGATGCAAGATATCAATGTGCCACACTAATTGGATTTAATTAGCTATTAATAATAATCATTACTGCATCCACGAGGAAGAGACGCTTTCTTGAAACAACTACAGTTGAAGAACTGAGGTGGTGAGGTAATAAGAGTTCGAGATTTTTAAATTTACAGAGAGTCAGGCCAAGTAGGCAAACAAAAATCTAACTGGATGCCCTCAGGATAACCGCCTAGTGGCTTTATTTTATCCCTCATATAGGTTGGAAAACCTGAGTTACCTGAGTATCAAAAATTAAATCACTTCTTGATGCTACTGTAAAAGTTAATTTAAAGTTTTATACCATAAAAATCTAATAATTATAAACAAACCAGTCTAATATCTATCCACTGAGCATGGTCGTAGTGAAGTGTTCCGTCCAAGTCCGGAGTTAGCTGAGTAGAATCTATCACTTTGGTAACCCCTTCAGCACTCAGCATCTGAACCTAAACATATCATTACAAAACCATATTATTATTATAAATGTTTATAATCTGTGGTGAGGCAGCGAAGGACAGCTTGTGCCAGCCCTTTGATATGGGGCTGCTAAAGGGCTAATACAATTATGTATTATGAACTGAGAAACAAAACCACATTATGATTTTAGATAAAAGTTAATAAGTGTAGGAACACAATTTAAGCGTAACCAGAAAATATATTAATATTCAATACAAAACATTATCTAAAATCAGCAAGTCAATGTCAACTCATTATATGACAATAAGTTTTAAACCTTTACAATGTAAATGTTTTTAATAAACTCAATTTTAAATTTTAAAATAATGAGAATGTTCCTCATAAGCTAGATCTTTAAAAAATAATAAATATGACCTAATGATGTATGAATGTGATATTCATACTAATGTATGAAACCGGTCTCACATCTCTGATTGGGATCCAAAATCATATTCATCCCTCCTTTGGCAAATTTGCGAATCTGCGTTTGGCCATTTCCTTTGGAGAGCAAATGTACCCTCTTATAATTAAGATGTATTACCAATAAGCACAGAAATTAAAACTTCCTTTAAACATGGGGGTAAATGAGTTTATTTACAGATATAACCTACCATTAAACTGCACAAGTCGTTTAAAAGCTAAAAATTGACAAAATGCATGCAAATTTGCCAGAACAGGGATATAATGGTATTTTGAAATTTTAATATGATGGGAAAGAACTGTAGTGATTAAAACTTTAAAAGAAAAAAAAATTAAAAATTTAATTAATAATTAATTGACTAATCAATTTATTCATGTGGATTGATAAACTTATAAGTACTGTAATAAAATTTTGAATTTATTAGCTTGAGCTTTTTAAATTATTAAGCCATTATGTCTAAAAAGCTCATCAATCTTGTTTAAACCTTGAAGAAATTTATAATTTTTTCCAAATGTTGGTAAATCCACCATTTCAAATTTTATTTTTGAATAATCCTAACTATCCTCAATTTTTATTTTTATGTCAAGGTAGTGATATCAGTCGAGTTTGTTAATGCCTCCAGGCATCCTTGCTGTAGGCAGAGGTTTAAATTTAGTGGCTGCACTAACAACCCCCCTCCTCTACCATCGGGCCTCTACCACTCTCCTCTTCTAGCTACCTGCAGTGCAGCTTCAAGAAGAATCCCTTGGAGGAAAGCTAGAAACAATGAGCGTAGTTTGAGTACCCTCGACAAAAAGCTTTAGGTACAAGAGTACCACAAAATAAATTAGTAATATTTTTAATAAATAGGTTACCATTTTTCTGTTTCTTTTACTTATTTTCTTTCTCTGTTTCTTTTACGTCCCATTCAACACATCATTAGGTTATTACAGGACGGGGATGAGGTCACTTTACTCATCTACACTCTAGGTATTAGTGTGAAACATGTCACACCTCTCTGGGATTCCAACTCACCAGATATGACGGTGTTTTTACCTTGGTTTCAGGAGGAGTTACGAGTAAGCTAACCACTCAGCTACACCGAACCTCATTCCCATGATTTCCTAACTTATAGATATTTTACAAAATTTTACGGAAAACTTAAGATTCGGAAAGATCTGTTAGCTGAAGCTATACATGTCCACAAGAGATTAATCTTCCCCAATTGAATAATAATAAAAGTACTAAAATGGTTAAAACTATACCTCAAACTTGTACTTGTGTGCTCCAAGGCTGGTTCTCTGTTTCTGCCAGAAGTTATCCGGCTTGATGATGTAAGCGACATGTACCGAGCCAGGAAAATGATCCTGAAGTACCTTGAGGATTGGTTTGACAGAACTCCAGGTCAGCCCTCTCATGTCCACAACCACGCTGAATCCAAGCTCCTTCACCTCTTCCCTGTAAAACAACAATAATTACATTAGTATGACAATCAAAACTTTAATAGATAGAAGTAATCAGTATTTTTGTGTAGTTCGAGGTGGTAGGAGATAGTTAGAATCATAGGAGGCTAGAAGTGGTGAGACACTAGGTGGCAAGAAGAGATTTGACACCTAGTTGGCTAGAAGCGGTTCATTAACAATTTGTATAATTATTGTCAGTTACCTTAAAACTTTTAATTTGAGTAGACGTATGTGTATTTACTATGTATATGGGGGTCCCCTAGCTAAAATAGGAGGGATATGGCTCTTCTATTAATTAACTTCAGCACGGGATGTGGTCACAGCTTGAATGGGTGTTTACTGGGTGTTCACCCAGCTTTCGGTATATAAATGGGTTATTTGAAGTGGTGATTAACTGGTTGTGTATGCCAATTATAAGGATTGATCATTTAGCTAATGGAGCAGCACACTAACCCCATGACATCCTTCGGCAGACCTCGGGCTGATGTACGAGAGAGTTAGTTAAAGCTGAGTTTTGATGGGACCATCTTTAAAAGTTGAGTTGGAACCAGACCAAACATTGTGAAGGTAGATAAGTAAAGAAAAAACACTTTTACTTGGTCAATAACTTTATATTGTCAAACCATAAAGACATACAATATTTGACAATGTAAAGTTATTGACCAAGTAAAAGTGTTTTTTCTTTACTTATCTACCTTCACTATGAGTAAATACCATAAAGTTATTGATCAAGTAAAAGTGTTTTTTCTTTACTTATCTACCTTCACTATGAGTAAATACCATAAAATCTCAATCAATACTATTAACTTCAGACCAAACATTCACAAACTGTTTAGTCTCGAATGCAGGTGGTGTGAACAGCGAGTTTCCAATCATTCACAAACATTTGCAAAAGTGTGCAAATCCTGTTTGCGAATTCCCGCTCTGTGCATATGAGACTTCAGAAGTTATAAATTATGAAGTGTTAGTTAATAAAATTCCTGATCCAAATGAAGTCAGCACCCTTACAAGATTTACCAAATACATCTTCTTATTAAGAGGCTCAACCACCTGTCAAGTCTGGCTCTTCAGTAGGGAAGACATTCTACATTTTTGGTTGCTACATTAGACATATGAGGTCGTTTTGTAAGTGTGTTGCTCGATAATTATGTCAATTTAATTCCATATAGATTCAAATGTACTATTAAAATACTTGCCCTGGTATAGAAAAGAGGTAGTGAAGGAGACGGCGGTAGTCCTCCGGTTTGAGTCTGTCCCTCCTCTGCGAGGCTGGGAAGGTGACAAGGGGTCCGCCCCGCCTGTCCCTGCCCCCGGTCAGTAAGGCCACCCGCTCCTGGAGGCAGGGCATCACATCCAGGGCTCGGGGGCCGTCCATACCACCTCTCGATCACCTGCAAACATAAAACAAATACATATAATATAATTATACAAAGAAATCAAGTAAGATCTGTAGGATATGTATGGACTCGTTAGTCAGGCTGACAAGTGAGATTTGTACAAAATGACCATAAATTCATCATTGTATCTGACATAATTCGCGACGACGATCAACAAATAACTTGCCAAGTCCGGAGTTTGTGAGAATATGAATTACACCTCTATAACTATTTCTTCTTTTATTTTCTCTAATTCTGGTGTTAAAATCTGAAGAGGTTTTCTTAGGTGGACTTGTAGAAGTAGAAACGAAAAGAATAAAAGTGTTAGGAATAAAAGTCCTTTTATTTAACCTCCTTTTTTTGTCTCCAAATTTGACACGATTTAGAGACAAAAAAATGCCAATAATTATAATTTATTGGTTAAGTAATAGAAATTTTTTGTATAAAAAAAAGTAGAAATTAAATTTCATTAAATAGAATTTTACTACGTTAACATTGTGCAATGTGTATTTAATTTAAAATAAATTCTGAATTTATTAAAAAAGTAAGTTTATAAAATTACAATTAGTTTTACTAAATCGAAACTTAGTTGCAGAAACTGTTAATAAACCATCAAATTATAAATAATCAGCCAATTAGTGTGGGACATAGCTTCCTCGCGAATTTTAATGATGCTTATTAGACCTTCCATCTAATCTAGGTTATTTCATAATATGATAACTCTATGCCCTATGCTTAATACTCTACCCTACAAAACCCTAAAAAAGTACTTAAATGCATGAACTACTCTGAGATAGCTAGTTTCATTTACCATGAACAAATTGAACCAAAACCTCGGTAGAATCTACTAATTACATCTAAACAACTTATATAATTATAAGTTGTAATACAACTTTAGTACTAATTAAGTCTGATAAATAAACACTGTTGAAAACTTGAACAAAACTCTTATTTCAATTTATAATTATATGAAATTAATTACAATTTATTATAAAGAGAAGGGGTAAAGTGTAGTTGATGCCCTGGTTAGAATTTGTACATGTCTGTTAAAATCAACTTCTTGCAGTTGTAGAGTTGGAGTCACCCTTGTAATTTGTTTTACTCTAGAGCCATATATTATTCACAGGCTAATATCTCCTTTAAAAAGTTCAAAACTTTTCCGCAATATTTTACAATTAAATTGGGGCTGTGAAAAGTTACATCAGGATGCGAACATCGATAAATAAATCCCCCTAATCGAGTGAGACTCCATCTAATTGTAATTTTATAAACTAACTTTTTTAATAGAATCAGAATTTATTTTAAATTAAAAACATATCGATGTTAACGATGTAAAATCCTATTCTATTTTTTCATATAGATATGTATCTACTGTATCGCCGAAAATACCCAACACAAATTTTTTGAAACTTAAACAGTTATTTAAGTGTAACAATTTAAAATTTAAACACAGTAAAAGTAAACAAAATCCCCCAAGAAATTATCCCTTAATAAATAAGGGGTTGAATTTTAAGGAAATGCGCCATGTAAATAAAGTGTTAAGGGGAGGAAATTTGCCCATGTGAATTTGGAAATTGCGTTCTTCGTGTCACATCTACTATCTTTCAAACAAATCAATAAAAATAATAAAATAAAATAAAGTGGCCAAGTATGTTCAGGCAATTTCACAAATAGTTCACTAACCAGCATAATCAAGATGGCGGCCATTTAAAAGTTTGTTTAGTATAACATTTGAAATGACGTGCGAAACAAACGCCTTTATTTTATTTGCAATTTTATTTTTTATTATTCAAACACAATTGACCAACTTAAAGGGCACATGACGCACAGAATTGGTACAAAAAGCAGTGGCGGACCAACAGTGATGAAGGCCTGGGACGCTACTCAATATTATAGGAACCTAGTTTATACCAGGGGTCTCTAAACTAAGACCCGCGGGCCGTATTCGGTCCGTGATACTTTTTCGTTCGGAATTTTGACATCTATAAAGAAAATAATTTAATAAAAAACGTAAATACATCAAAATCTTAAAATCGAATCATCGCACCATCACAATACTTTCTCTTTGTATGAAAAAGAAAATGAAATTTTGTCAGCCAGACATGTTATACGTTGTTTTATATGTCTCGAAGAGTAGGTAAAGAAAATGACAATTATTATGAATGTTTTATTTTTTCCAGCAGTTTGAAAACAAATACCTATGACCTATAGCCAAAATGAGGGTGTTAAAAAAAAGTTGTTCCGGAACGTTGTCAGAGGCTGACAGACTTAGCTTCTCCCTACCATGTTTATGTTTGACACATGTTTACTATTTATATCTTAGAATAATACTACATATAGAAGGAGCATAGAATCAAAACAACAAGCAATTACTGATAAGGGACTGAAGCCAACTTTCGCCGAGGGGTTGTGTCCATTAGACCAGGGGACCAACAAAACAACACTCTTTTTTTTTATTTAAGCTGGAGAAGGTTGGCCACGCTTTAGTAACTATTCAAAGCCCGCTCACAAACGTCAAGAAAACAAGCCCTGCCATTGGTTATTGTTTACGTTTCACTCTGACGTCATTTTTTTCAACTCGCCCGTCATGATATAATAAACATTATTTTTAGCATATTTCAAGCTAAAATAAGATAAAACACAAAAAAAAAATATTACAATAAACTAAACTGACTATCAATAATTATAATTAAATAAAAAATTAAATTATAAAACCGAAGGCAAATAATTTTAGAGTTATGACGTCACAAATTACAAAAATGAATTTTTAGAACGCGGATAATGATCATAACCAAAGTTGTTTTGAATGTTATCAGTGACACTCCTTCTATATATAGTATTATTCTATGATTTATATATAATTCATTTTTACATTTATAATTCTAAAAGAAAAATAAGATAGTGCTTTATTTTACAGCTAAAATAAAGCATAAATAATTAATGATACATATAATAATTGTGAAGCTTGTTTTAGGTAGAATGAGAATAAGTAAATTTTCCCCAGAAAAAATGTTTTCTAGCCTACGCGAGTTCTTTTTGTTCACTGGTTGATTTTTTTTATTCTGTCAATTTTATCAGGCTCTACTGAGAGTACGGAGTCAGATTAACGCTAGAATAAATCCTTATGGAAATCAACAAACCAACATTGCCTCGACAAAGGGCCTGTATTCGTCAAGTAAAGAACTGCATAATTTGACGAGCCGCACACCTGGATGCTTCCAACTACAGCCGGTATTTTCATTTAACTCCCTCGACTCCCGAATCAATCGGTTCCATCTGGAATTTCTCCCCTCGAACACATAACTCCGAGGGAGTTCCATATCGAATAAGTTCAGGTGTTGACTTTTCAGCATTCCTTGAATTTTTAGGACAAAGGATGACGCAGGGTGTAGGATGGTGAATATTTATTTATGAAGGCAAAAAGGGTCGCTACCAGACCCGAATCTTTATTAAGGGTTTTACTAGGTCAAACTCACCAGACTTATTCAACCCCAAACTATTATATCCCAAGATATTTTTAATAAAAATCATAAATTTACGAATATTTGTTATAGTTTATTTATATTTATAGTCATTAGGAAAAATTAACATAATTTTTTTTAATTTAATCGTACTTAAAAGTCAAAAAGATGTTAAGTGGTTTCAAAGTTCTAGCTAAAACTAGTCTATCATTAGCCGGTAGGTGGAAACTGCTGGGCCTAAATTACTAGACTAAAAGCAGTACATACTGAAAGCACATTCCTGGCAACTTTATTCTAAATATACATTTATTTTATATTAATTAAAGTGGACGCAATTTTAAATTTTCCTGCAAAAATATTAGCTATTGCAGTTTATAGACGAACAACACATCAATTTTAACTATAGATGATTGGTGATCCATCAAAATTTATTATTGTTGTTGTGTGCTGGTCCTTAGGGATACAATAACAAAATCTCCTATATCATACTGCTATATTTCGAATCTTCTTTGAGTCATCTTCGATTTTAAATGACAAAAGATGGAAACTAATAGCTCTGAAAATGGTAAGGATAGTTATTTTCCAAAAACCTTTTTTCGCTATTAATATTTTTATAAAACGACACTAATGATTGTAAACACNAAAAAATTCCCCCGCAACCTTTTAGTGGGGGCCCCTCTATTTCCCTTCCAGGAGCCCCCAGATCCCCGGGGCCCCCCGCGCCGCGGGCCCTGCGGGCCCGTTATCGCCGCCACTGTTCATAGAAAAATAAGATTTTGACAAGTTGAAATTAATTGCTATAGATGATTGAAAATGACTCAAAGAAGAGTCGAAATATAGCAGTATGATAAGAGATATTTTGTTAAATATTACATCCCTAAGGACCCACACACAACAACATCCATTTTATTTTTTTGTGTTTTATTAAATTGTATTATATAATTTCAATTTGAAACGTCTCAGGTTGGTTTCTAATAATACTCAAGAGCACTTTTTAGTGCTCTGACTTACTTATACATAAATCAGGCATTGTTTAAGGTGCAATTTAACAGAAGAATAAGTACAGTTAGATTTTTTATTAAAAGTAATCGCTATGCTTACTGATGAATACCTTCTGAAAAACCAGATGAATCAAACAGCTCTGAGAAACGTGACTCACATCTACATTCAAACAATAGTACAACTCAGAGTATAGAATATACAAAGATCATACTAAGTGATCAACCACGGCTAATTCGACAATTCACAAGAAAAATTATAAATATCCATTAAACACTTTGTGATTGAATCTACTTGGCTCAAAATCTACTTGGCTCAAAGCCATCATTTCATCCATTAAGTAAAGTTTGTTTTATATGCTTCCGAACTTATCGAAGGTAAACAGAAAGATTGATGATTATTCCTAAGAACGATATGTTAATGTCATCGAATTCAAAAAATTCATAGACAAGAATGCAATACAAACTTCCGAAACATGCGTCCTTAGAAAATATTTTTTGGAGGGGAGGGGGGCTTGACCTTGAATTACTATATAAGGGTTTAGCATACCCCGTAATTTATAAATGTACCACCTGATTACCCATGCTTTAGCATATAATGTATTGTGTATATCTTTTTATAACTGGAATAGGTTTATAAACTACCATTCAAATTCTTATACTAAGTATGATTATCTAGGCGTTATTATTTTCACTATTTTTTATTGTTAAATAATTTAACAGGGCATAAAAATATAATATTGAAAACATTTTAGGAACAAAGCGCCGCAAGAAATGACATTCTAATCATCATAGGTTAGTATAATCAAAACGTAGATCCTATGGCGAATAATTGTAATTTCTCTTTCATTTTCATAAATAAAATTAATAATCTTTGAGATAACATTTAACAATTTGCCACACTAATAAAAATTACCTGCAGATAAAATACTTTATTAAAAGTATTCAAAATTAATTGTGATCAATGCAGAACAGTAAAGTAAAAAAGGAGGTCCAAGAAGCAAAAAAAAAAAACGTGGATTCGGAAAACATTGGCAATCGGGCCTAATAATTTACCAATCCTAATTCAACTCAATGCATTTATGTAGCCCAAGCTGGCAATCAGGCAAGGTCAAGAGTTTAATATTTTTAATTCCATCGGCAAAAATCCGAGCCACGATAGCAATTGCACTAGACTAGTTCGCATCCTAATTTAATTCCATCGGCAAACATCCAAATCATGATTGTGAGTTTTTTTTTTGTTTGTTTTTTTAATGTATTGTGGGTTCAAGTTATGTAATCATTTCGAGAGGCCCGGGCCCCCTGTGTACGCCACTGATGTTAAGTCTCGCTACTGTCTGCTCACAAACATTTTTACGAATGCTTAAACTAACATCCATAACTAATTTTAAAAATTCAACCCCCTCTCGCACACTACCCTAATATAATAATCCTATACATCTTTGTTTCTCAACTAGAAGATAATTCCTCTTTTGCCGATATACCCCAAATACCGCCTTTCAACCATTCATCCTACAGCAGGCATTAGTATTTCATACGCACACTGAGACAAATTAGTATTGAACTAGTAGTAGTGTTTGTTATTTACTACCTTTACTTGTTTTCCTTCACTATACCATAAAATCACAATCAATACTATTAACTGTACTATTTTTAACTTATGTCAATTTCATACCTTCATCATTTACCTTACTCAGATTGAAACCATTCATTCTTTACCGAAGCCTTTTCCATGAGCATTGTCTTCACTACGCACCGTATCTAAAACGTTTTGTGTTCAAAGCTCAAAGATAAAGCTGCCTATGACCTTATTTCTTGGTGCTTTACACAATGAAAATGCATTCAAGCTTACTCTAAGCCATTCACCAACCGACCTCAACTCCATTCAACGATAACCGTGTAACATTTTATGCTTTCAATGTTTGATAACGTACCTGTTTTTCCCTTATAACACGGAAAAAACTACGCAATTTCACCAACGGATAAGTTCAATGCTCCATAATTATGATTTTAAGTTCATGCTTTTTATACCAGAGTATGGCTAATCATGTTTTTATCGGTTTTATTTTTATTTTATTATTTTTTTTTTGGAACATGGATAAGTATTCGGCCTGCAAACATTTTATTTCAGAAAAGTGAATGCAGCCCAGGAACTTTTTTATTTTTTACAGATACTTGAGTGTGTTTACCTGCGTAGCGAGTTATACTTATAGTAGCATCTGTCTCAATAAAGAGATACAACGGTAGATAATAGCCATAGAGACAGTTCGAAACATACAATGCATAATAGATATATCAGGAGGGGAACTATGCGTGTACTTCACGCTAACCATTCACCCCCTAACAGGCTAAGTACCGAGCTTAATAATATTAATATACATATAACTGGCAGACAAACTACACATAGACAGACATAACTCCATCACCAACATATCCCAAACATTAATAATACAATTAGACTTCACAATGTTCCCATAAACAATTAACTCCAAACCAGGCAAACCAATATATTCAATCCAAGATTACTAACAATATAAATTCACCCAATAACGTTATATCTATTCAAGAAACACGTCTTCTCAACAAAAGAAGAACAAAGCACAAAGCTAAAAGTTTTATTTTAATTTCGACTGCACGCTTATATAGGCAGAAAAATAGTCTGCCAATTAGTGTGACACATTCCTCGCGTATACTTTTTGGTGTTTTACTTTTACAACCAATTATAGTCGAATTTCTTTTATTGCGTTTCCAAGCATACCAAAGCTAATATAAAGCTATGTGATTGTTCTTATGTGAAGAATGAAATTGTGTTATCTCCGATTTCAAAAATACCAAGACAGAAATCCGTTTCAGATCAGGCAAAAATGTTTGTCCCAGACGATTGAAATAAATATGGGACCACCTGAGGGCGATTTTCGAATAACCATCCAAATTTCTTAAAATTCAGATAAGCACTTTTAAAGATATAGGCGATTATAAAAAAAAATGTTTGTGCGGATGTAGAAGAGAAACCAATTAGCTCAAAAGGTTGAAATTAATACGGGGAAGAGGCAGCAACAATTCTGCAATTGTTCAATTCAACAATGCTGCTGATGACCTACGATCCAAATTCCTGATGTTTGAAACGGATTCTGGTTTGCAATTTTTAATTCGGAGACATTACAAAATTTTCTTCAGATCGATCACTTTGCTTTCGTTAAGCTCGAAAGCAAAAATATTTCGACAAAGTAATGTTTCTACTAGGATATGTTTTTAACCTATAGATGATATTATTAATTTTTAATTATTTAATTGTGTTAATGTTTCGAAGCTTACCGATAATTAGACATCCGAGAAAATTTGTGGTCTCAAGTCTGCAACAATCATAGCTTAAAATCAGATTTTAATAAAATTTGGACGGTTCGTTAAAATTAACCCAAGGATAGTCCAATAATAATTTCAACCGTCTACGCACATTTAATATTGAATAAAAAAAAATCTGATCTCGCTAGGTATCGAAACAAGTCCAAACAATCACACTTTTAATTCTATTCATCCAATAATAGGATACAAGGAAGCTATCTGCTATACACTAATTAATTGGGCAGACATCTGCTGCACTAATTAATTGGGCAGACTATTAATATGTATACGCTTACCCTGGTTAGACACTTCCCTCAACTATACATCGAGTGTAATTCGGAAACAATCAATTTGATTCTGCGAATGAATTCTCTTAATCCAAAATTAGCCAGTCTACACATTAAACAAAATTATTCCAATAAAACCCTCATATCTCAAGACAGCGACAAAACATTCCTTCATTTCCTGGTAATTTTTACAGTCTAGACATAAAGCCTAAACATTAGAATATCACGATAGTCACGATCGATTTTATTATCTTTTTCTTTCTAACAAACTATTGTTTTGCTAACAATAGTAACTGTTAAATGTAATGTGATTTGTTTACTTTCTTTTATTTATAGCAGCTAATTACAAAGCTAATCTTACAGCTGAAAAATCTAAATGTAGCAGCTGCTTTAATTCAAAATATCTTAATTTTGTCAACATCGAGTCATAATTAAGATAAAATTTGAGCTTTTAATAGATTATTGGTTCTTAATTAATTGACGATGGTAACTATTTCGCAACAAAACTCTAGACATAAACCATTTTCTCTCTTTATCTGTACAATACAACTCAAACAATTTCTCATATATATAGATACAAGTCCAGAGTTTTCTATTTGTCAGTTGTTGCATTTTTTTATTACTTATTAAAAATTACCATAAAAAAAACTTGTACTCTGCGGTGAATCGAAACTGACATCTCACTAGATTTTTCTCGAGAAAACGACTTATCTGGTTAGATTCGTAATTAAATGGACTACATTTTAGAATTTTTTAAATCAAAATCGTCAAAATCCTTTTTAGAGATATTCTTTTTAATTTTAGTTTCGATACCTGCCACCTGCCACCATATTGAAAATATCTACTTTTGAACAATGAAACTTTTTCGAAAATAACAACAATGAAACGCATCGATAGAAACTGTTTAACATAAAAAAAAATCAAAAAAATCGGGTACGGGGTACCTCGGAACTTTTCCTCACTACAGTGGCCTCTGAAGTGAGGAAAAGTTCCGAGGTACCCCGTACCCGATTTTTTATATTTTTTTTTATGTTAAACAGTTTCTATCGATGCGTTTCATTGTTGTTATTTTCGAAAAAGTTTCATTGTTCAAAAGTAGATATTTTCAATATGGTGGCAGGTGGCAGGTATCGAAACTAAANTGACGTAAGGTCTGCAGTCCTCTTTAATTAAATGTAAAAAAAATCGGGTACGGGGTACCTCGGAACTTTTCCTCACTACAGTGGCCTCTGAAGTGAGGAAAAGTTCCGAGGTACCCCTTACCCGATTTTTTGTGTTTTGTTTATATTTAATTTTTAAATTTAGTTACATAAATTGTTTTATTATGTTACAGTTTTAATAAAGGAAAGCGATTTGAATATTAATGGAAAATAAACAGTGACCATACTAAATAATTGGTAGAAATATATAGTAATGTAACAATATCTCTTCATGACAATGTAAGCTTTTTCTATTTTAAGTGTATATAAAGTTAATTGTTAAAATACATGTTATTTAATCAGTTTTAAATGTTCTTATACTTAATTTACATTTGAATTTTATTATAGTTTTATGTATTTAAAAAAATTGAATTTGGCGGTATTTTGACAGATGTAAAAAAACTTTGACGTCATCAAAATCATCGCACTAATACAATAAATACATTCGCTTATAACTTTTAAACTAATTAATGGAATTTCATGGGGGATCATATTTGTTCCTTATTTTTTCCGGTTCCAACGGTATGCTGTATCTCAAAATACTATTTATACTTTCGGTATCATTAACCGTCAAAGTTTAAAAATTGATAACTTCAAAATGGCGGCCAATATCAAAATGAAATTTTGTGGGCTTGTTTGTCATACAGAGAGGTATGTTCGTGCCAAATTTCAACTCAGGAGCATTTACGATTTATTACGATTTTTTAAAATTTTTGCTGACAGCAAACTAGGTTCAATATGGCGGAAAAAGTTGATTTTCCGGGCGGCACCACTTCAGGTAAGGACTGATTTTTCTGCCAAGTTTCAACTCTCTAGGTTAAATACCTTGGGCGCTACGATGATAACACACACATATACATAAATACACCCATACATACGTCATGCTGAAAACCACTCAGGAGGTCTTAAAACACCTAAAACGGATAATTTCGTTGAGATCTCGGAAATTTTTTTTTTTAGTGAAAACAATACTTTTCCTACTATAGGTAGTGAGGAAAAGCAGCTTTCTTTTAAAAGTTAGAAGTGCTTATATTTTTCAAATTAGTACAGTATTTTATAAAATAAAAGTTTGTTTTTTTACATTTTGAAATATTTAAAAACATGTATTTTATCAGCTGGTCTAGTTGGTTATCATTAGCATTTTTATGTTTGGTAAGAAAAAGTTCCGAGATCAGACACGGGGTCTGATTTATTTTTTATGTATTCCCTTCAATGTAGCTATGTACTAAGATCCTTCGAAATAACTTTTATCTTCTATTACAAACTAGAAAGAAGTTTAGACAGTAAAAAAAAATCACGATGCTGCTTAAAAATAAATTTCTTTTATAATAATAGTATGATGCTTTTTTATATATAAATAAATATAATATTTAAGTCGTCAGAAGTGGAAAATGTTGTAGAGATGTGCTTTGTTTTATTTAGTTTTTAAAAGAAACAATGCTGAAGGCAGGTACCTCGTTATGTTGTTTTGTTGTTATATTGAGGATGTTTTCACATGTTGCAAGTTTAATACCTGTGTGCTATGAAGAGAAGCAAACAAGCCCTTTAAACTTGCCTAAGTACAAAGTTTAAAGCACCAGCTTTTTTTCCATCCGTGTATCTTTGTTAAAGTATATAAGAGGGAAGCTGGGTTTGTCTATATACGGGAGATGGCACGTGTTCTCGCGTCACTCTTTCCTCTACCTTCACGCCCCCATCCCTAAACCTTTCCAACTAGATAATTCTAAAGGTAAGTCTTACAAGTATTCGACACTCAGGTTAACCAATCCTTTCCACACATCAGATAAATATTTAAACTTTCAGGAACCCGAGTTTTTATTTGGCTACAAAAAAAACCCTCAAACCTCTTGGCGTCTTTAACGAGATAAAATCACTATAATTGTACTAAGAATTTAATGTAACTTTATAAACCTAATTGTTAACTTTGTTAAAATTTTAAACTTAATGCTTCGAAGGAATAAAGAAAGATCACGTCTCATCACTAAAAGTTAACTTTAGAGCACTAAGTCGACTTTCAACATCTTGACAGGAACTCATTTAGAACTGTGGCTATAAAGAAAGAAAGAACTAAAATTCACATAATAAAGGATTGTTTTACTTAAGCCTCGTCCAACCTTACGAACCCTTCATTGCGCATGCCAGGTGCGCCTGCGCCCGACAGACTGGGCATGCGCCGAGACCACTCATCATCATCCCTGGCGCTACAGCTCTCGAAGAGCCTAGGCCTGCAACACAGTCTGTCTCCAGAGGTCTCTGTCCTGGGCCACAGTCTTCCATCTTCTGACTCCTATACGTCTGAGGTCGTCTTCCACCTGGTCTCCCCATCTCAGCCTTGGGCGTCCTCTTAAGCGTTTTCCCCCAGGAGTTCCTTTATAAACCTTTTTCACCACTCTTTCTTTTGGCATTCTCTCCACGTGTCGAATCCATCTCAGCCTCCCTTTACGAATTTCACTGACTTAATCAGGTCTTCTGTACATGTCATAGATTTCAGCATTCTTGCGTCTTCTCCGCCTACCCTCCTCACACACTGGTCCATAAATACACCGCAACACTTTTCTTTCCCAGACCAAATGCCGAGACCAATGCTCTCCTTTTTTCCTCGATGGTTCGGGAGTCTAGATGAGGATTAAAAGTTAGTAACAGTCAAGCCTTAGCTTTTACGAAAATTTATTTATGACTTAATTTTGCACTCCCACTGCCATACATAACTTGCTTATTCGCATATATAGAAATAAAATTGTCAATGGTAGAGATTGTGGTCTAACGAGATGTATTCAGAGAATATAGATACTAAACTTGAATTCTAAGAATCTATATATATAAAATCCAAATACCACTCACTGACACATCACGATATCTCTGAAACCACTGGACCTACGATCATTAAATTTTGTAGGTGTGTTCCTCTTAGCTCCTAGGTGCTCGCTAAGAAATATTTTAAAAATCCGCCATCTTGATTCAAGATGGCGGCCATTTATATACAATTCGACAAGACGATATCTCCGGAACCAATTGTACTAGAACCTTGAAATTTAGATGTTGGCTTCCTTTTATGAAATTAGTAACTTTTGATCAATAGTTTACCAATCGGGCATTTTGATTCAAGATGGCGGCCATATATATATAAAAGTCAACGAATGTATATATGTTCTTTATACATATCTACAGTTGTAGTCAGATCTTGATAAAAATTTGTACAATTGACCTTCAAAGCAAGGGGGAAAACACTGTCTACATGAATTTCTAAATTTAATTTTGGTACACAGGGGTACGGGGTACAAATGTCAAAGTAATGAATACCCTTCATGATGCATATCGTTCAAAAGCTCTTTAAGAGGACAGTAATAATTGTTGTTATGTACAGTTTTATCATATTTTCCTTAAGGAGGGTAGGGGGATGGAAAAAATATAGCTGTATCTTATATAAAAAGAAGAGTATCCGTATGAGGGTATGTCTTTTATCCCAATTTGATGAATATTTAGACACTTTTTCTTCAAAGCAAGGTAAAGGTCACTGCCTACATGAGATTACGAAATTAAAATTTTGGTACACAGGGGTACGGGGTACAAGTAATGAATACCCTTCATTTTCATGATGCATATCGTTGAAATGCTCTTTAAGAGTACAGTAATTGTTGTTATGTGTACGGGGTACAAATGGCAAAGTAATGGATACCCTTCATGATACATATCGTTGAAAAGCTGTTTAAGAGAAAAGTAACTGTTCTTAAGTACAGTTTTGTCTTATTTTAATTTAGAAGAGGGAGAGGTGAAATGTAAATTTATATCTATATATATCTATGTATAAAAAGTCAACATATGTGTATACATATTATGTATGTTCTTTTATACAAATCTACAGTTTTAGTCTGATCTCGATTAAAATTTGCTCAAAGTACTTACTCCTTCAAAGTAGGGTAAAATCATAATCTACTTAAATTTTGGTACTCAGGGGTACGGGGTACAGGTAATGAATACAAGGCCAAAGGAATGAATACCCTTCACGATGCATATTGTCGAAAAGCTCTTTAAGAGAACAGTAATTATTGTTACAGTTTTGTCATATTTTCATTTTGGAGGGTAAAAAATGGAAAAATATAGCTAAATAAGATATAAAAAGAAAGGTGTATGTGTGAGGGTGTGTTATACAAATCTACAGTTTCATCCCTATTCGATGATTTTTTTAAAACTTTTCCTTCAAAGTAAGGGTCACTGTCTACATTTTAATTTCAAAATTTAAATTTTGGTACAGAGGGGTACGGGGTACAAGTAATGAATACCCTTCATGATGCATATCGTTAAAAAGCTCTTCGGAGCACAGTAATTATTATATTATGTTATTAACAGTTTTGTCATAATATTCACATTTAGGAGGGAGATAAATTTAGGATATTTGCAAATTAATTAATTTGATATGTTATCAAAGAGGTGGGGGTATAAGTTGGAGAGAATCTAGATATTCTCTCATAGTAAAATAATTTAAATGTTTCTTGATGGTAGTTAATAAACTTATCAAATTAAAAAACACTCCGTAGCGAAGCACGGGTATCCAGCTAGTATTTGATAAAATCATGAAAGCCACCCTCACATTTTTCTTCTAGGAAAATAGCAAACAATAATTCATAAAGAAAGTTTAGTTTTCATTTTGTTCTTAGCATCTTGAAGTAAACATTTATATTAACCTACTCAGTTAACTTTTAATATTTTTTACATGCGACGTACAAAAATTCATTAAATCACGTTTCTTGTTGTTGACCAAGAATAACAGTTATTTTTTCGTTTTTTTAAATCGATAAATAGAGGGAGGAGGGGCACAAAAAACACAATTTTTAAGGACAAATAAGAGAATGATGAATTTGTACAAAGACGAAACCAAATTTATATTTTTACCCATTGTGTTCTCCTCTTTCATTTAACTTTTGATGACGCCCCTTTGACGGATTTCCATTAAAAGGAATTCAACCGTTTGTTGTGGAGATGCTTTTTTGGAACTCTAAACATTTTTCATGTGTTTGGGTTATTACACAAAACGTATGCATTTCACATTCAACACACAAAGCCCTAACATTCCGATGTCAGTTTTCTCACGAACATCAAAGAAATTTGTGGTGCACAGTATTTGAGTCTGGATGTGTACTTGGTGTATTCTGTCTATTCAGTTATAATAAATTGTTTTAGTTTCAGGATATCATTCTCACACGCAGACGTAGCAGGGATACAGCGGGCATAACACAAATATTCATTGACTGTACATGGTAATTTTTCGTTGAAAATATCCTCGCCTTACAGCAAATTCAACAAACATTAACGATTTTATTGGTGTGGCTCCAGCTTTAAAAAAAAATAAAATAAAAATAATAATAATAATAATTAGATCATAAAATATCTTGAGTAGAAAATGACGGTGACGAAAAATTTGTCCGTTATACAGAAGGTCCGTTGGGGAGGGGTTCGACTCAAATATATAGGTATGGAATTTGGGATTAGAACTAATTTATATGCTAAAAACATATTTACTAACGTCATTATGAGTTAATTAGACAAATTTAATCAACAAAAAATAAAAATAATAAACAGTAAGCGATATTTATAATATGTGCTTAATACAAAGGCGAGGACAAAACAAACCACAATAACATAAGTACAGACCTAGGTAATATTATAGAACAGGTAAAGATTCCTAAGTTCAAATCCATTACCCTTTGCCGGCAATACCTTAATAAATGTACACAAAGTGCTTTGGCTAAAAGAGAAATGAGATAGTTTCTAAGTAGTTAAGTTCATTACTAAATAAATACTTATATTTGGTTTAAATGGAAAATTATTGCTGGAAGAGCCGGAGGGCAGCTCTTTGTATTACTTGGGAGTCAGGTCCTGCAGTTCCCAGGCCGTTTAGCAGCGGTCTAATTGGAATTGTTTGCCAGGGCCTTGAAAACTTAGTTTAAAGGTTTCTTGCAAAAGGGTTTTTGCTTAAAGGGTCCAGGCTATTAGTAATAAAGAGCTCGGTCTGCTTGTTTTTTGGGAGGCCCGCAAATAGCAAAGGTAAAGGGTCCAAGCTTGTGAACTAGTAAAATTTAAAAGAAACTTTTTGAGGGTTCAAATTGGAATTAAACCATGTCCTGTTAATGAGAGGGGAACCCCAACCCCAAAAAGGTCATCTACCAGCCGAACTTTAATTATAACGAATTTACTTTCAGGTTAAATACTTTATTTGTATCACCAAATTAGTACAGTATTAGTACAGATCTGTCAGCCTTCCTAAAACAAATTTTATTCCGCCGCCGAAAACCGAACCATGCGGAAACTTCAAACTAGAGAACAGCGCACATAACAATTTAGTTACGGAGGAACAATTTTCATTTGCCCGAATTTATATGCAATTATTAGCGAATGTAATAATGATAATTAGCGAATGTAATATGTACTAACTGTTTTTCTTGCTGTTTCTTATAAGACCCGATCAACACACGGGGGCCCCTTTAATCATCTATTCGATTTGATTGATCAGTGAAAACGTGTCTCGCCTTTGTGGTATTCCAACTCACCAGATAATGTCGGTGTGACCTTGGTTTCAGGTGGAGTTGTGATAGTTCACTAACCACTCGGCTACGACGCGCTGGTACCCTGTCCTCTGTCCTAATGTAGTGGCACGATGAAGTATACTCACTCGAAGGAGGTGACAGACATCAGTGACAGAGAAGAGCACTTGTAATTCTCTATCAACCTCTTGGAAGTTCCCCGAATACCTTGGGAGCAAGTCTCTGAATGTCAAACCTACGGTCAATTTGAGATATCGTCGGACATTTGGAGGTTGGATGTAATCCTAATTATTAGCGAATCTAGTTCCACTTATTAGCGAAAATAATCCTAATTATTAGCAAATGTAATCCTAATAAGTGGCGTCAACTCATTAACAAATGTAATCCTAATAAGTGGCGTCAACTCATTAGCAAATGTAATCCTAATAAGTGGCGTCAACTCATTAGCAAATGTAATCCTAATTAGTGGAGTCAAACTAACAAGCATATAAGAGAATTTAGTGGCTGTCTATTCAAATAAATGGCAATCTTCTAAAATTATTAGCAATCTGCTGAAATTAGAGGCAATATGTTGCAAATAATGGAAATTTATTCCTAAAGAATTTATACATTCGAAATTAAAATGCTCAACTCATATTTTTATAGTTATTTTCTGGTGAGCTTCAAATAAAAGAAAAATCTAAGAAAATGATACTATTTACTTCTACATGTTACATCAAAATTGATTCTGAAATGTTTTAAACAATTTTTTAGAATTGTCCGTGGCATGTGCACTATCGTTTTCTCACATATAATTCAATAAAATTATCCAAATCGCATGATAATTTATACTTGTCAATCCCCTGCATATCAAGGACTTTTATTTTCGTGACGAATTTAATTATATTTTATATATACATATATATTTTTTAAAAAAAAGTAGGACAAAGAAACATTGACACCCTGAGCAAGATTTAGGTGAGCTTCAAGGCCTCCCTATCAAAAAGAAAATACTAAGCTGTTTTAAAGTACCTTCAGGGCAATGTATCTCCCACCAGCATCCATCAACATCATCTTACCTTTTTTTTTCAATTTCTCTTACACATAGACTACATGGCAAAGTAATATCAAGGGTAAAGGGTTCAAGTTTCAAGCTTGTCAATCCGTAAAATTTAAAAGAAATTACTCTAAGAAGGGAATAAGTATTGTGATGAAAAAGCTCTTCTATCGTTATCTAAATAAAGAAAAACGATTTGAGATGTCGATAAAGTTAAACTTTTTAATTAATAAAAAATTAATTAGAAAACAAAGAAATGAGAAGCCAAACATAGAGTTGTTCCTTTGGCAGTAAAAAACTGTTTTTTTTTTTATTAGTTTTATGCAGGCTGTTAAATTTCACGACCCCAAACATCGTTAGGTTATTGCTTTTTTCACTATAGATCACAATACCTGATTACATCTGCAAATTATTTCCAATCCTTTACACTTTTTCTCGGTATAACCTAAATTAAAATAGTTGTTGAAATGGGCATATGAGTATAAAATAATATGATTCCAGTAGGAGTTGAAAGTATGATTGTTTAGACATGTCTCGATTCCCAATGGGGTCAAATTTATTTTTATTCAAATATTAAATATCCGCATACTGTTTAAATTAAGATGGAAGTATCCGTAGACGGTGGTAATATGGATACTAAACGTGAGCCCTTAAGCAGTAGTTAGACCAGAGACTGGTTTTAACGCACTGCCAGATGTTTGGAATAAGAAGGAAAGAAAGAGTACGAAACAAAACGTTAATAACAAGGGGGGGAGACGGAAGTATGATAAAACATGGACACAAAGCAAAGTGGAAGTGGTCACAGGTAAGGTCATGGGGAGATTAAAACCAGACATATTGGCTAGAATAGTGAATGAGTGGACCCCATACGGAAGTGTTAGAAGAAGAAGAAATAGAAGAAGGCCGATATGATGATGATCAGATAAGTTAGAGAAGAGATCGGGGAAGCTAAGTAATAGAATAGCTAAGCTGGAAACCAGCGGTGGCTGATCAATCCTTAAAGGGAACCTTTTGCTTCAAAAGAAGTGTCAAAAGTTATTATTAGTAGACTACTTCCCACAATTCATCCAATTTAAAAAAAAAAAAAAAAAAATCGGAAAAGTACTTTTAAAGAAATAGGAGTTCATAAAAAAATGATTGTGCGGGAAAAAAAAATTACTAATGTTTGTGTAACCACATATAATACAGACGGACTAAAGCTTGACCTATCTATAATCTATATGGCTGTTTCTGGGACAGACAAAAATCGATTACACACACATATCTGCAAATGACAAGAAATGAAGAGCATACAATATTACCGTCAGAGTGTATTTTTCATTTCTTGGCTACTATAGAAAAATACATGTTATTATTACTCGTGTGTGTGTGTAATCTTTCTTATTTCAGATACTTTCACATGTGAGTGTGTTTGTAAATATATATATATATATATATGTAGAAGAGAAGAGTTAATGGATAGGGAGTATATGAGAAAGTATAGAGAAAGGTCTAAGGGAGAACTAGGCTTATATACTAAGTCCCAGTAAAGTAACAAAGTCCCTTTCTATATATAGATTACATTTTTCCCTTCTCCTACCATACTTTTCCACATCCTTACACAAATTTATCCACTACTACTGATGCACAGGGTGAAGTAAAGTTCACACGAACTAACTAGGAAAACTTTGATATTACGAGTCTGTGTGAGATAGTGTATTTGTAAGGGTGTTAGTTGGTACTGTACGAAGGTACGTGTGTGTTTGAGAGTGTTAGTGAAGTGGCGGAGGGTGAATTTCGCGCTACATTAATCTGTTGGCTAGTGGCCTCGGTAGACACGAACAGAAAAGTTGGATAAGGTTACAGGATCGACTGCTACGGAGAATTCCTCTCCGGAACTCATCCCCTTATCCTCTTTCCCCCATAGTTTCTATTTTCTATCGATATCTAAGCCACTCTACTACGACTATAGCTCTTTTAAGACTATTTCCTGAAAAAAAAAAAAAAAAACAGAAAGTAGACGAAATCGATGAAATGGTTCCAGTTGCTCTGATAACGAAGCAAGATAGAGAGTGAGAGTAATCAAGGCTTGTCAGAAACAGATGATATTATAAAACAAGAAAGCTTGTAGCGCAAACAGACGCTCGCAACAACAATCCAAACCAAGAGTTTCTGATAACATATTACAGAACTGTATTTCCAACAAGATACCCCTGCCCTACATTTCCTCTAAATGAAAATTTCAAATTGCTGGCATCAGTAACATTATCTTATTAGAATATTCAGAAATCCTGATTTCCAATTATCTCCTTCATGAGGAAGAAGTCTAAAAACATAAACAGTCCTCATAGTTTGTAGCTTGAGTTTTTTTTCATACTCCACATCGAGCAATAAATTGTAAAATATTCTATCAATTAGTATGGCACATAGCTTCAAGTCCTATCACGTATACTTTAACTATTTTAAGCATTTAAAACCCATTGTTGTCTAGTTTATTCAATTATTCCCGCCAAATTTTTAACTCTTTCTGATTTTTTACATGAAGAAATGATAAATGTAGCAAACTTAATGAGATGATGATGATGGCCATCGATGGTTGAAATTATAATGGATTATTAGATGAGCACTTTTAAAGATATAGGTGTTAATAAAAGAAACTTTGTCCACATGTGAAAGAGAAACCAAGGGCAATGAAGAAATTTTTAACTATGCGACCAACAATTGACTAATTATGACCTACCACCCAAATTCATTAAAATCTGAACAAGTAGTTTTCAACGTTCAAAAAATGTTCTAAACGGATTTCTGTCTTAGAATTCTTGAATTCGGAGAAATAAAAACAAAATCGTTCTTCGGAACGATCACAATGCGTGATCTACCTTCGAAAAGCTCGGACGCAATTAAAATAATTTAAACGCTGTCGAGTTATCAAAAAGAAATATAGATAAGCAGCTACGTTATACATTTCAAACGCTTTAAGTGCTGTTAAGTGGGAACAATTATCTCAGGTAGTAAATGACGAAGGTCTAATGATGAATTCGTCAAAAAGTGGATCAGAGATTTATTGCATTAAAATTTGGAATAGTGTTTATTGCGACAAATTCTACATAAAGTAGATAAGTAATTAAGTTTGTTCAAAAATCTACATAAAGTAATTTACAAAGGAAGATATTTTTAATAAAAAACACTTAACACACAAAGTAAACATACCAGTAGAGACTTAAGGCTCTACCGCCCTTTGAGGTTAGGAAAAACAGTAAAAACGATAAAACCCGTTGTATCAAAATGGCACCTGTACTATTTATAATAGGAAGTTGAAATAGGGCTCAAATTGTGCAGAATTAAAATTAGGAATGAAGCCTGTGATTAGATTTTTGATATCTTGCTTAGAACCAGAGTTATTTGAATTTTACTGTTTTTCCTAACCTCAAAGGGCGGTAGAGCCTTAAGATGAAAAGTATAACGATTGAGAAGGAAACTATCGCTAAATCAAGGAAATCCAAAGCAAATCGTCTTATTATAACGAGAAGAGTAAGATTAACAACTATAACTAAACACACATTTATTACTTCCACTCTAAGTTTTCCAGGCGTTGCCATGCCAGATAAACTTATTACAAGTTTTTCATAATATGCAGAGAACTAACGAATGCCGGAGTGAAGGATCACCCTGCAAACCTTACCAGCTAAGCTTGGAATAGACTTTTCCGGCTTTCCCATTTTTTAACATTTTAATGATCACCTTTTCATATAAGCGGTAAAAAGAGTGTCCCACGACAGAATACTGAAGAGGGGTTTTTTTTATTTGTGAGCTTAGGAGAAAAAGTCTTCCACAATCATGGTATGAAAGTTTTATCTGTATTGATCAGAATTAAAAAAAAATTGTCTTTTTGTAATTAAATTTCCGCCAGTCCCACTTTATAGACACAAAACTGGCAAAAACTGGCAGAGTAAAAAGTTAAGTTTGGTTATGATTTTCGAATACATAAAATGAAAGAGTATCCCCAAATTTCGCAGTTCCGATCAGCGTACAGACAAAACTTGCATTCTATATTTATCTACATACACACACGTTGAGTCATAGCATAGCTGACTGATCGTTAGTTATCTTTGAATTAACGGAATGTACAAACAGGTACTGATTTTGAAAGATTTCATAGCGTCCTCAATTATGCTCAAATGGTCCGACTTTATTTCCAATTGGAGAGCTCAAATTCCACATTAATGCTCTTTAAATCGAGTATTTATAGTTTCTTAAGTTCGTCCTATTTTCTATACGTTTGGAAAAGATGAATAACCTGAAATAGTTATGGGAAGAAATACATTATCTGTGAACGTTTCAGCTTTCTAGGTATTATGCTCATTAAGTATTAGGTTGGTTTATTAAAATTAAAACTTTAGTAGTTAAAAAATTGTAAAAATAAATATTTAAGTCAGGATGTAAAGTATATTTGGTAGATCTCACGTATTTCCTGCAGTTTAGCTTGTCCAGCTGTGTGGGGGTCGAACCGCAACGAAGAAGGAAGAATGGGAGACATTGACCATCTGGTGGCGCAACTTGAAATACCATGCCGTCAACTTTTTTTTATTAAGATTATTTTTTGTAAGGGGGATTTTAACCACCAAAGGGGAAAAGGGAACATTCAGTAAGATGTATTTTTAGTATTACGTATGGACGTATTTTTAATTCATACGTGCACCACCAATTTATTTGTCATGTAATTTGCCTATTGGCTATTATAATGCGGATAAGAACAATGGAATTTATCAAATTGGACTATAACTATTTAATATTCTTTTTAAATTTTTGATTATTTTCATAATAAATTAGTCCATGATAAAAGATAGAGGGCCCTTGGCACTGGCCTCCGATTGGAACAATATTTGACTCGACTACTAAACTCTCGACTTATGACACTAAATTAATGTGTTTTCACATTTAATTATGTTTAAGGCCCCGCAGACAACCGACTTTTTGTCGGCCGACAAAAAGTCGGTAGGAGACGGTGCGAATAGAAACAATAGAAACAGGTGGAACCCCGCACACGGCCGACAAAAAATCGGCCGACTTTTACCTGTTTCTACTGTTTTTTTTGGTCCGTTTCCTACCGACTTTTTGTCGGCCGACTAAAGTCGGTCGTCTGCGCGGGCCTTTATATTCCAATTATAAAACAAGTAAGCCCAATTTGAAAACAAAAAGTAAATAATAATAATAAATAAAAATAGTCGTCCAGTTATAGTGGCACATAGCTTCCTGGCGTCCTATCGTGTATACTTATATTATGTTATGCCTTGACAACCCATTATTGAATAATTTTCTCCCTTCTTTAAATCAGCCAATTTTTTATGTTAATGTTTTTGGCAAAAATGCTACATAAAAGAGAATTGTTTATCTGTAATCTATGTTTGGTACAGTTTTAAGTGTTTTCTTCAAGCTCCACTTCATCTCGTGTAAAAGAAAACCAAAATGGAAAGTTAATCATAAAAAGAAAAGAGAGAAAAACAAACAGCATTTTTGTTTTTCCCCTTGATGGCATTCACGACAAACATCGAGCTTCTTATAAACACTGAGAAAAATCGTAAAAGAGAAAAAGAAAACAGGAAAATACTTGTCTCAGAGAAAAGTAAATGAAAAAGCCCTTTAACTTTGTGACAATTGTGAAAAATAAAAATTTATAAGTATAAACACAAAATCTAAATCAATAGAAAGCTTTCGAGAATAAACATAAAGAAAAAAAATATATTTTTTTTTTAAGTTAGGGAAAAACAGCAGTAAAAAAACTTTATCACCGGCTTTGCATTTTTTTTAAAAAGTTGAACCTAGTCCTGAATGCTTATATAATTCTGAGAAAGTTATTTCAATTGATCGCAAACTTTTTTATTAAATATTATATATGAAAAGACAAAAAAAAAAAAAATCCTATGATGATATTACAATAATTCTCGAATATTAAGAAAATAGTTAATTATGATGAGTTCATAGTACAGGACGATTGTAGTAAAAGGCCTTGGACTGAGGGAACAGAATTATTCCTTAACCCTCATCTCAAATCTCAATTTAAACTGCTATAAAATGTATCAGTTCCCTACACTAAAAATTCTCCTTGTATCAGTTTAAAAGATAAAAACGATACGTTAGAACCTAAGACATTAGTGAAAACGTTGTTTTCTCTATTTTAAATGTTTATGTCCACTTTAATAGTTTTAGCGATCTTTAAAACTTCATAGAGGAGTCCCTGTTGGTTTAAAAAAAAAAATATATATATATATATTTTTGTACTTTTTTATTGTGCACATCCGAAATTTGTGTCATTTGGTGTATAATGTAAATATTTGTGATGTAGCCAATAAAGAAGTACCAAAAATT
>KZ651091.1:750172-761696 GCA_001010745.2 Gerris buenoi | reverse complement strand
GATGCACTCCCGGAATTTACATCACCCCACAATAGGGTATTAGTATGAATTATTTTGAAATTTTACATCCAGCCGTTATATGGTAGTTGAGGGGGGGCAATTTTGGGTGTATTTTGATTTATTTGACCAATAAGGAAAGCGAAATTTAAAAATTTATTCATATATTCGTAATCTGCTATTCAGCAGCTTTCATTTGATACCCCACTCGAAAATTAAAAAAAATCTAAATTTTTGACTTTACCGCATTTTTTCGAATTGCGCATGCGCATATTAAATTTTTAACTTTTGTGTATATGTCCTGTGTTTGGGCCCGGAAGTTACGTCAGTGTTTCAAATTTCAGCATTTTAGCTTAAACGGTTCAGGCGCTATGAACCAAAGAGCGACACGGACGGACGGACACATCACCCTCGGGCATAAGGGTTTTGAGAAGTATCTACAAAACCCTAAAAATGATGGTCTCGTCGAATGGATGAAGTTAGAATATTTTCCTCCTTAAAATTCCAATAAATGTTCGCGCGAATGAAACGCTTGGGCGGATAACATTGTCCTGGGCATTGGTAAAATGAACATGTGTAGCAAATTTCACCAAAATCGGTCATCTTTTACTCAAGTTATCGTTACATGTGTCCGACACACATAGACAAGGCGCATAGTTTGAAGAAGCTCGCTTCAATTATTAACTAAAACATTGTATTTTAAAAGATACGAAATTATACGTCAACATAAAATTTAACATGTTTTTCCTTATACCATCAACTTAATATAATATTAAGTTAGACGACTTTGCCGGCGTAATAGGTGACGGGTATAGCTGCTTCCTGCCCAGTAAATATCTTGTATTTTACAATGAAATATAAATAGTATATTTTTATATTCTTGTTCGCTAGATTGTTTTAAGTATGTATAGATATATTAAAGAATTTATTTTGTAAGAAAAGAGAATAGACGTCAACTTAAAATTTAATGTCGTTTCCCCAATACCGCCTAAAGTTAGGAGACTTTCCAGGAGTATTAGGTCACGAGTATAGGATGCTTTTACACTTACACTATCCTCTTACTCTTACCACGAAGCTACCGGTCGAAATATCACTCCCCGGGGGGAGGGTAAGGGTCGTCAGCCAACCTCTTCCAAGCCAGCCAGACGAGCTAATTATTTAACAGGTGTCACTCACCGGGACCTCCCTAGACTCTAGACTCGTGATAACATTCAAACTGCATACTACACTGACAGCTCCCGCAGACATGTAGGCGCTGTCCTTACCCACTTTAAACTAACTACTCGTCTTACCTCTCATGCAATATTAATACCTGCGTGAAAATGGCACACAAGACGCGACTAATCCATAAACAGGAATCTTTATTGGATTCAAAAGAAACTGTCTCTGAACGTCAAATAACAATTGTTTACTTATTAGAGTAGCTTATGGTTTTTCCAGCTTATAGAAGGAATGAAGTTATATTACATGTTATACATTGAAAGTACACGAGTCAAAATTCTAATCTAACAGAAAAGACAAGACGAGGGAAATTTATAAATAAGAGTCAGAAGACTGTACAGAGTAAATAGAGACAAATGCAGGCCTCGATTTCAGGTACCTTCCACCGTAAGCACAGCAGAATCTCTTGGTAAATTTGTGCCAGGACTTAAGCGGCGCGGAGAAAGAACGTCAATGAAAACTGGTATACTTTGCTGATATTCAAAGGCAGATGAAAAAAAAATAAAAATTTCAGTGTTGAAAAAAATAATGGATGTTCAATTAGATAATTTGATAATTTAGTACAGTTAATCTTATCTATTCTTATTTTCCTCTCCAGAATTAATCTTATTCAGCATTTCGAAAAATTTCCCAACTCTAAGTAGGTACAAAGTTACAAAATATTACTTACTATCGCCTTTTTAGGTTCTGATAAGCAACATTATAAATCAAAGGAGTGCATTAACTCATTTATTGACGGAATATATTCGGAATAAGCTAAATTTTTCCTCTGTCCTAGCTCATAATTAGCCCACGAAATTCAAAAAAATGTTTAATTAGACCTTAGAAAAAATTAAGTTGGACACAAATGGACACCCCTAGAGCCTATATTGGAATAAACCCAGGCATCCAGTGCTTTGATCCTTTATCTTTTTAATAATATCCATATAGTTTGTTGTTTAACATAGCTGATCAAATAATTGTAGGAGAATTTATTTTTGTTAAAAAATGATTCCTCGAAGTCAACAATGGTTAAAGTTCAGTAATACAATAAACGTATTTTCCAATTGTAATTTTAGTGAAATTAATTAACAGTTTTCTACCTAACTCAGCATTTAATAAATTCAGCAATAATTTAAAACCCGTGAATATTAATGTTTTATTACGTCTGTTTTAATGGCCTTTCTTTCCATTTTTTTAAATGTTTAGAAAAGCGACATTGATTGGAGAGGAGATTTATTTTATGTTTAATTTATGACCTCAGGTACATTAAGTAGGTATTTTGTCACCTCGTATTACACAGATATTATTCATATATACAATATACAACAACACTATGAATATTTAACAGGGAAAATCCGATGAATTTTTTAAAACTTTAGCTTTACCCTCATCATCTTTTTCGAGCATTGTAAAATATTCATGAAGATTTTTATTATTATAGCTCCCATTTCATTTTCATTTCCAATACTACATTATTAAATTTTAGAAAACTTAATGAAATATAACTTTTATAAAACGAAAGCATCGTGATCCCACATTTTCTTATATGAACTTCCACCCTCTGCGTACAGTAATTATTGCTAAATTTATAATGTATTCCTTAAGAAAAAGGAGAAGAGAAAAATTAAATAAATTTACATTAATGCATAAAACTGTTTACCTAAGTATGCTCGAGAGGATTCAAAGAAGCTATGTATCACCCTATTTGGCAGACTTTTTTTGATATTGCTAATATAATATGTAATACATAATATGTATATACATATTTTTTAAATTAATATTTTGTTAATACCAATTTCAATTACCTATGTAAAAACAATTTAAACATTTTTTTAATAACAGCAATTGCCACACGTTTCGCAAATATTTAAATAATTTATCAATTTTTCAAATCATCCCAAATATTGAACTTCATACAATTCCATTACCGATTCTATGAAACGTGAATGTAGAAAAAAAAAAAAAAATCAACATTACAAAACAAAAAAACAACATTAGGTGAGCATAAGGGACTCTTATAATAATAAACGACACGTACGCATTCCACCGGAGAGGAGAGAAATTCATTCAAAATACAACAGCGGCAATGGGGATGGGGGGGGGGACGACAAAAATGATATTCACCTACCCCTTCTGCTTTTTTCTCACCAAATATTTCGACAAAATTGTGAGAGAGCAGGGAAGCGTAGTTCCACATACGTCGCTTTGTCGTCATATGTTTTATTATTTTAGTATGAAATAAATTGGATTCATATTATAGAAGTCTCGAGGGCGGAGGCGGCTACCCCGCCTCCTAGTATATACCTGGCTCAACTCTGGGTTAGACGTCGCCTTCCTCACTACCCTTAATATTTAATAAATATCCACTTATATTAAATTCCAACGCATACACAAAAAAGTAACATTTGGGATACATTTAATAAAAGGCACTGCGGCTCTTTTATTTACTGGAGTTTTTATTTATTTATTTATTCATGTAGACATGTAGAGTAACAAACAAGGGCTTAGATAAGACTCCGGAAATTAGTTTTTAAAATTATAATTAGACAAAGAAATCAAATATTTAAAGAATTAATTGGTGTGAAAAGCATCCCAGGCAATCATAGTACAAATTCAACTTAATGCAACTTACTTATAAATTCAACTTGGTCTAATATCAGCATTCAGCATGTCTGCTAAAGAAACTAGTAACAAATCATCATGGAAAATGGACAATCCAAATCCAAAAAATGAAATACTAAAATACCTACTGGATATTCAAGTGAAAATATTACTTAGCTCAATACCAAGAGTAATTAATGTTGATAAATATTTTATTATTCATTCATAATAAAGGTAAAATAGTAAAGGTAGTAAATAAATATTAGTAGTCCGAATTTCACCTCAATCGGTGAAAAAGTTTAAAAGTAAATATTTCCAAATGGCAGCAGATATCAAAACGAAATTTAGTTGGAATGTTTATATTATAATGAGGTATAATTGGTACAAATTCAGCGTAATCGGACAAAATTTCAAGCAAAATGGATAATAGCGTCACGACTAAATGGAAGGACTGATTTTTGTAACAAGTTTTAATTCCCTAACTTAAAAACTGTTAAGAGCATATCACAGACAGACATCCATCTAAAAACCAATCAAATCCAAATAATTTGATTAATACCCAAAACGGATAATTCCAAATCCATCTTATTTGGTGATATTAACTAATAACATTGATGAGAGAAAATCGCCTCATGAGGGTAACCAACCACATTGCCAATTTAGCGACCCGAGTAGTGCCGACACAGAGATAAGGAGTTTGATTTGCAATGACTCGACAGTCTAATTGGCTGAAAGTTACTCATACTCATATGCTATGGAGGTCTAAATCTCGGTTTCTTCCTAACGTTCATAACTATAGCACTTTCAATCTCTCCCATTCTTTGGAGAGAGGGTCTCAGGATATCACTTGCTTTTTTAGCGAACAGTTTAATGTACATCTTAGTAACTGAACTGGTTTGTTAAAAAATCTTTTACAATAATATAAATAAAATACAAATTCCCTTACTTTAATCAAACGAACATCAAGCCTGGGTTCATAAATTGTTGGATGTCATCAAATTACACACGTACCTGAAACAAAAAAAAAAAAAAAATTAAATTTCTACATAGAAATTTAATAAATAAATTGGCTAAGTATGTGCTTTCAGCACACACAAAGGGTCCGTAGGCAATTTAACAAATTAGACGAGTTCGTTAACCAGCATAATCGGCCCAGCCGTATAAAGATAAAAGCCTTTTAAAAGTTTGTTTCAGCTATAACTTTTGGACCATTTATTACTATAATGACGTAAAGCAGGCGTTTTTATATGATATTTTTATTCAAACGCAATGGAAATACTCCCATGTGTCCAAGTGTAATTTTTTTCTGGGATTGAGTTATTAAATTATTACACATAACATAATTGTAAAGTTTCAAATTTTTGTGTTGGGTAGTTTTGGAGATCAGGTTAGTTACAGACAAGTGCAGAAATGTACAAGAGTCCTCGTTTTTACCCTAAAAATCATAATAAATAAATAAAACTACATACATACATGCCACCCTGGCTAATAATGTAAAATATGATATAAACAGGCATTTATAATATTTAAATTTAAACAGACTTTTTATTTTTAGATAATGACGGTATTAAATCAAGGATATTGGGATTTGTGGCCCTACAAGTCCGAAATCTTTATCTAAAAGGTTTAGTAACAGATATAAGTATCTATATATGAGAGGTTGATATTTGTTTTTAGGGATTCAGTTGGAAACAAGTATTATATAAAGTTATTGATTTCACCTTCTTTTATATAAATAGATTTCCCCAAATATTACCTTCACTCAAACTATTTATACAGACCAATACTACATATACATCAGAATAAACTTCAATATACAAGAGACAACAATATAAAAATCTCTACTTCTAAAAAGAAAAAGGCTAACGAAAAAAAATCATCTTTTTTATTCTTTCTGGTACCTACAAGAAAGCTTAGATGTTCAGTCTTCATAGTCAATTTCATTAATAATAATAATCGATTAATTCATTATAATTGTAAAGAAAATAATGTGGTTTTTATCTCAAACCATAAACAACTTGTTGATATTTATCTAATTAAAAATATAACCTAAATACAGACTTACGCAGAAATACAAAGAGGAAGTATTGGGTGGAGGTAAATTTGATTTTTAGATTAGCATGGATTTTCACGTTTTGAGGTCTCCTGAGTAAAAAAAAGTGGTATAAAAAAATGCCTGTCTGTCGTCTGTAGTAAATGCAGATGCGTAGAGCCAAAACTGCAAAACCGATTTTGATTATGTTTGGCATTCAGGTTAAAGAAAAATCATACCCCGAGGCGAAATCAAGAAATTAATTTTAGCTCTAAATTTAGGTGTGCAAGATAACGGCTAAATCCCGCTAAACTCTAAAACTATCTTTTTGAGGTTCAAAGAACAATTTCAACGAATTAAATTAAATAATTCTAAAATATTGACCATTTAAATGCGAATTGAACCATACTAGTCGTTTTCCCAGGAAAAAATCTAGTTCCTGAAAAAAAAAAAAAAAAAAAAAAAAAAAATCAACCAACCAACCTTAAACGCGAACGGTGAGAGGCAGGGTTCGATCCCCCACCGGGGAAGAGTTATTTCATGGTAAATTTTGATAACATGTACGTTAAATAATAATCAAATTTAATTACGATATTATGTATTTTATAGCATAGAGATTCTTAAATTAGAGCGTGAAGATATAATTGACTTGTTAAGAAAGTAAGAATTTAAATAGAATAATAGAATAAGTAAAAACTGGAAAGCCTCTCCACAGAAAAATCAATCAATTCTAAGAATTTAAACTTGTACCACTTCTCTAAGTGGAAACCCCTAAGTTACCCCTCCACGAGAAATCATTGTACCGCCCCGTAACATTATGGCGAATCTTCAGATAACAACCGATTCTGCTGCCAAAATAAATTCATAAACTATGTAGATTCATAGACGAATTTTGTCCTTTGCTAAATCCAATAAATCTGATCCAGGTTAAAAAAATAGAAGTTTTACCAATAAGACTCAAGACAAGACTCACGGTTGCCACTGTGCCATCATTCATACGGCCAGTCTCACCTATACTACCCGGGATTGAAGCTTGGATTTCAAAATATTTGGAAATCAATCAATCCATTCATCAGTCCATCAGTATTTAACTTAATCAATCAATCAGAATGTAAATCTTCGGCCTGATTGTCATTCCGATTGACCGTATGTAAGTTCCGCTTTATAGATTTTTCTTATTCAATAATTTTAAAAAAAAGTTTAACTAAATGTAATGAATACTGGCTGCTTATTGTATTGTTGTGGGAAATACATAAGCAGTAGTCGAGAAGTGGATCAAATTTAGGATACAAGATTTGGAGAAAAGTAAAGTTAAATAAAACAGTGTAAAAATTAAATCGGGCTGGCCTTTTAGTAAAGATAATGTATTTGCCTTAAATTAATTCTGCAGTATATACAAATCAACAATTACATATATTTAAATAGTTTCCTTTAACTTATGTCTGAAAGAATGATAACAAGGATTTTTTTTTTAAAGGAAATTACTGAAGAATAATTAAACAACAATTATATCGCATGATATAAGGCACTCGTTTACGAAGTAGATCAAAATGATTAAAAAGCAAATTTGCACTTCTATAGAGTGTTTACTTTCTAAGTCACGTAAAAAATAAAAAGTAATTACGGTAAAATAAGTAAACAAGGGTTAATATTAAAAATTATAATTAAAAAGCGTATTAATTAATTCTTTTAATTTCTTGCAGGGGCGTACTACAACGGAGAGCTTTGTAATTAATGTTTTAAAATAGACGCGGGATCAGCTGGGCACCCTGCGGAACTCCCACCTCACTCCACATACTGCTGTTACTCTCGACGCAAAACAGAAATAATTACAGTTAAAAATGGGGAAGAAAAGGTAAAAAAAACCAAGGGGGAAAAAATGAATTTAAAAATGGAAGGTAGAGAGGGTTTGTAGGGGATTACTTAGCCTCTGTTTCAACCTAGTGGAGGAAGGGGG
Organism: Gerris buenoi; assembly: GCA_001010745.2. NCBI lineage: Eukaryota > Metazoa > Arthropoda > Insecta > Hemiptera > Gerridae > Gerris > Gerris buenoi. The sequence continues at coordinate 753,906 of KZ651091.1, read as the reverse complement.
CATCTAGCTATCAACATTATTAACAAATTTCATTACCCTCTGCTAACCCTCCTTCACCACAGCTAAATAATAACAAAGAATAAAGCTTTAAAAAAAATCCCTGTAAAAAAGCTTAACGAAAAAAGGATAAAAAAAAGAAGGGGAGATGGGGGAAAAAAGGGGAAGAGCTTAAAAAGAACAGAGAAGTAAAAAATAAGGTTGAACAGGTACAAGTGCGGGAAGTGAAAACAAAAGTGAACAAGGTTATAAGAAAATTAACAAGATAAAGAATTTAAAAAAGAATAAAATATAGTTAAATAAAGAGAATATAAGTTGAATAGTTAAAGTTGAATAGTTAAATAAGGAGGAAGTTTAAAATAATCTTGGTCCTTCTGTAAACAAAATATACCAAAAAAACATGCCGTAGCACATAACAAACACTAAAATAACACAGTAACGGTAAACAGCGTAGTAACGATTGGTCGCTACTGGTGGGCCATCTATAAATCGATGTCAGTGGTTCGATCCCGCCCCTAGGCAATTTGATTTACATGAATAACTTTTAATTGATTACAATTAACTTAAACTTAACTTTTTTAAACATAAACTTTTAATTGATTACAACCACCGAAGCAAATACGGAGTTGCTTCGGCGGTACACTGGTGTGTAAAGAGGCTCAGCCATCAATACCGGGTCAAATACAGGGTTAGTAAGAAGGGATCAAATAAGTGACCTACATGCTAGGTTCCAACAAGTAGTTTCTCCTTACCATTCAACGACTAGCGCTGGGTGGCACTTCTAGGATTGCTAGAAGTGCCTTAGAATTTTGATGAGTCAGTGTTAAAATAAAAAATATTTAGGCTCATATATTATATCATACGAACTAGTATGAGTATATTATAGGTGTGAAATTTTTATTTCTGGTTCAGTATGTAATAAATTCCAATTTTATAAATCTAAATATCTTTAATAGGATAATACAGGGGGGTTTAAAGTTCATTGAGTTGGTTCCAGTAAAGGACGGTACGGCTGTCCTCGACTTCGCTATATATCTATAAATTTAATGAAACAAGTAAATTTGTTAAAAATAAGCTATTTAATCAATGTTTCATCTCTTTCTGCTCTATTCCTAGTAATGATTATCTTCATTTACATTTTAATTAGAGAGAGAGAGAGAGAGAAAAAATTAGTTCTCCCTGTGTGTTATAATCAATATTAGCACCATTTTCCCTCCTAGCTTTATGTATTTTGAAATATTAAAGAAGAAAATAAGGGAATTCTCACTTCCTTTTTAAAATGTAAGGTGTTTTGCTTTTCATGCGGCGAAGGAAAATCTAATTAATTAAAACCAGAAGATATATTAATAAGAAATTAAAGTAGCGTCTCCGTCTTTTTAAAGAAAAACTTAACCTCGGATATTAAAATTCTAAGGATTTCTAGTTTTTCTTTTTTCCTAAAGTTGCAATTTTATTTAAATTAATTCAAATTATTATTATTTATTTATTTATTTTTTAATTTTATTTGTATCAAACAATCCTATTAGATACAATTTGTGCAATTTTTACAGTTTGAATGAGTCAGGATAGTTTTACAATTACATTTATTTTAACAATGACCAACTTAAATCTTATTAAAAAAGATTTCTCCATGTTATTATCTATATTACATTATCTAACCAAGAAGAATAATTATAGTTTATGCAAATAATTACTCGCACAGTTAATAATTAAATTTATGCAAAAACACTTGAGACATGCACCTGTGTCTTCTACTCAGTCACGTTTAATAGTCGAATGAATCGATTATTTGATTGTTAATTTCATGTATATTGTAGTTAGACAATAATAGATAATTTTAAATTAAACCACTAGAGAGTCTTTATTTAAGTTGTGAGTTAATTATTATTATGTTTGATTACCACTAAGTATCGGTTAGTACAACCAAGTTGTTAAGTACCAGTTTTAATTTCTACATTACATGAAGGTAGATGATCCAATTGGATCCATGTTAATCAAAACAGAAATTAAGTGGAAAAAAGGGGAGGGGGATTCATGTGAAAAACATGTAGGTAAATAATTTATTTAAAATTGTACATAAAGAATATTATGTTAAAAATTTATTTACGAATATTATATTGAATAAAGCAGATTCTACTTTATTGAAACAGATTTACTTGTCAAAAATGAAAATATTATATTTATTTGATGGAAATTTTATTGACGAGAAAAAAATTGTATCATCCTTTTCTAAAATAAAATGTAAATCTAATTTTTATTTTGAAAAGAATCGCGCTATCAGAGAATACAAAAATGAAATGAATTATATAAAACACTCGCTTTTTCCCATCCATTAAATAACACACTGTGTATGAAATAAATTTTAAATTAAATTATATTTTCCTTGAAACTGATTCTGGCAATGTTTATACTGGTCTAACACAAGTATGAACCTTGTAGAGCAATAAAACGTTTGGAAATCGATATTTTAATACGAATTCCAAATTTAACATTATTCCCTTGACTCTGGCATCTAAAGGTAAAACCCTACGATAACTGATTCCGGTTAAATATTTACCGATTATCATTTTTAATTAAATTAATTGAAGTGATGAATTACCGACTGTACGGGGCCAAATGTGAAATTTATTTTTTCTAGAAATTTGTATTCTTCTTAGTATATAGGTATGTTATTAATTACATTAAAATGTAAGATTTATACAATTGTTAACTTTTTATACATTGGAAAAGGTTGGGGTAGGAATTCTTTGAAAAGTTATTTTTTTAATATTAGACAGACCCCTGCCAATCCACAACAACTTCAAGCCTGTTCATTGGCCTCAACGATCCCCTAACCAGAATTCAAGAAGTAATTCGAGCCAGTGAGAACTTCCGTTCATCATGTTAGATGTCAATAAATTAGAAGACAAGTTTTTGCGCATTTATTGAAAACCCTAAAATAGTTTGGCTGTCCGATCCTGCACATAGTGATGTCTCATATACATCAACATAGTAATACCTCATATATACGTCGGTCAATCAAATATAAAATTTTATTCATGTTAAAAAAATCAAACATTTTTTGGCAGATATCAAATAAAAGGAGGGGAAAAATTAAATACATTAGACAATAATGGTAAAAGCGTAACACCATTTAAGTAGCTTATAAAACGCGAGGAAACTATGAGGTGCAGTAATTGGCAGACTATATATTTTTTCTATTTAGTTCCCTCCTTTCAGAATACATTACTCGCAATGTTTAGTTAATTGTTTGATCCCATGTTAGTAGAATTAACGAGGGCGGGTATCAATCAAGCTAGTTAAGCAGGAATTCAGCGAGACTAGTACGAGGGCGCCGGAGGATAAATTTGTTTTTTAAATGGCGAAATTCGTGGCTTACTTCAGTGTCACTTCATGGAAGATAATCTCTCAAAGGACAAATGGACAAAAATAACAGTTTGGTGCGACAAGTATCGGCAAGGCCATAAACAAGCTGATATACATGCTGCGCATATGAGAAAAATCAGTTTGTATTCCAAAAACAGCACAATATTTATTGCAAACCATTTTTGTCCACTTGAGTACGTCTGATCAGCCAACTAATAACTATCTCGGTCCGTTGGCTTCCGCGGGTAGATTCGTCATAAACAGCTTGGGTTTCCGGTGAAATCCGCGTCACGAAGGGGTTGAAGTCCGACGTTTCGCTTCCACTACTGGAAGCATCTTCAGGGGTGTGGTGCATCGTGGTGTTGACTCGA
>KZ651091.1:715016-726134 GCA_001010745.2 Gerris buenoi | reverse complement strand
AAAAAAAAAAAAAAAAAAAAAAAAAAAAAAAAAAAAAAAAAAAAAAAGTTTTCCCTTCTCAATATCTTAAAACGGTTGGAAGATAAAAATTTCAATATAATAAACAGTTAAAAATTAAGAGCTAAAATAAACTTTTAACATCCGCCATCTTAAAACAGCTGGCCCGATTATGCTGTTAACGAACTTACACTTAAAAACTGCTCAAGTGCAAGTGCACTTTAAAACCGCTACATTATAAGAAAAAAGAATCAGAGGGAAGTACATATAGATAAAGAAATGCAGATAGAGTGCCTGCTCAAGCTACTAATTCAATAATAACTTAGTTAAAGCTCACAGAGAAAAGAAAATTGCCAATTGAATAAAATACAAAGAATATAGGTGGGCCATTACATGAACAGTCAGACAGGCCATATTACTCCGCTCACCAGACCGAATTACATAACTAACTTAAATTGTCCATTAACACGCATCTTGACCATTTTGTTAATCTACCTAGACTTATTTAACAAAACAACGCTTTATACAAACATAAAACTGTTTAATAAAACAACATATGTGCCAAGTTTTCACTTAAGTGCCTAGTTTCACTTTTTCTGGTATTAACTTTATTACAGAATAATATTATTGAAGTAAAAGTGAATCATTAATAATATTATTAAAGATAGAAGAAGAAATATAAATAAAAATGCATCCTACAGCTAGGATTCGAAACCCTGGATTTTTCTGAACAAGTATGCCTAATTTAATCAAAATCATCCCAGTAGTTTAGACTCAACGCGATGACTAAGACTATAAAGTAGATACTCCAGACAGATAAAAAAAAACTCTTTTGGATTCAGGAGACCTCAAAACGTGTATAAAAACCAAAAATTCAAAAATTGAACTAGAACACCATCAGTATATACTTTCGCATATACATTAAGGGTATATCTTTTATTAGATATTTATAATCAATACTTGTTACAGACTACTGTCATTTTATTAATAATTCATTTTTAAGAAATAATTATCTATTACAAACAAGACTTTTATTATAACGGATAACTCTAAGCCCCTAATAGTCCAATATAGAGAGTTTCTTCAATATAATATTAATATGAGAAAAGAATACATAAGTAATACATAAGTACTTATTGAACTTCTAATCAACGTACAGATAAAAGATTATATACATAAATGTTAATATGGACTATTGATTTATTTTCTTCGTATTAACCATATTGGTCTGAAATACAAGGAGGCAGAGGTTCGAACCTCGGGAGCAGACTGCATTTTCCCTTCTCTCTTTAAAAATAGCATTTCATTATTTGAATCTGTACCACTGTATATTGCGATTAATTTCAACTTTTTTAAAGTAAAAATGATCCATTTTATAGCGACACAATAATTACTAATTATTTCACATAAAAATTATAATTATTAAATTAATTTCTTCTCTAATTTCTTCTAATTATAAATAAGACGAGCATTGATAGAATTCTCCAGTAAATGTAAATAATTATCAATATTGAATAAAGATATTACAAAAGGAAGAATCACTATACCAAGTAATTAATGATGTTTAATAAGAAGAAGCATTCAAAAAAGTAAAATTTTTTATAGAAGAAAAACTGAAATATAATTGAAACAACACGATAAAAAAAGTGATATAAAATAAAAACATGCATAATTACATATAAGTTAATAATTTTAATAATTAATCATCAATTACAGTTTTATTACAAGTTGCGTGAAAATTTTATCTTCTGAAACGAGGCCAAAAGAGAGGCCGGAGATAGGAGACAGAGACAGTGGCACTCTTTGCAAATCACGAAACCATTTTTTTAAGGGGACGACTATGATAGTAAGTAATTGAATAACTAAGAGGGTATGTAAGTAAGTATGTAGGTATATATACGTAAGTAAGGCTGGGCGCCCACTTGCGATTAATAATCACGCGATTGTTTAGTCGCGTAAATAGAACACATGCGGTTTTAAATTGGAATGCAATATGCGACTAAAAAATCGCGGCGATTAAAAAAACGCAACCAGACCTATATTTGAGGCGACTCATTGACAGGCATGAAATAGCACACACTAAAGCGACAGCGATTTTTAAGTCGCAGCGACAAGAAATCGCAAGTGGGCGCCTAACCTAAGTGAGTAAGAAGTATGTAAGTAAGCCAAGTAAATAAGCAAAAACGTAAGTAAACTTAATATACAATTATATATTAGTTAATCATTTTAATTTATTTCTAATTGTCAATTAATTGACAAATGATTAATGTTGTAAAGAGATTGCGACTTAACTTTCAGTTTCAGCAACTAGTTTAAAGTTAATAATGAGTTGTCTCAACAAGCTTACAGTTCAGATTGATTGTTATTAACTCCAGGCTTCTGAGTAAGTAACTTGACCTAGTGCTAGAAAAGGACAAGTGACGAACAATTCTTAGGCTTTGTTTAGTAAAGTAGACTTAAATCCGAGTTGTGTAGAGATATCAAAGTATTTATTTAGGGAACCAGTGAATTATCATGAATATTTTTAAAAACCTCTAAGCCTCTATTCAACAGAACTGATTAATTGCTAGAAAATTAACTAATCAAACAATAGGACAGGTTGTTCTTTACAAGTCGATTTCTTTATTTTATTTTAAAATCTATTATAAGCAACCACGAAAAACTATTAGTATAAACTAATAACTTTAATAGTTTCACTATTGAAAATCTAGATAACATTTTATTGAAATATCAGGTATCTCAATCAGGTTGACACTAAATTTTCATTTGTCCAATGAAGTACAAATTAGCAAGATTTAAAAAATAAATTTTTAGATGCAGTATTGGTGATAATTATGATTTCTTCTTGAATCTGTAGACGTATATATCCGCTTCATAAGGTACTTGGTCCTTGATACACATATACCTTAATAAGTCACCAACAACTTAATTTGATTGGTTTGAGTGGAAGTGGGGTTGAGTGAATTGAGGGGACATATTAAGCGTGAATGATGCTGAGTAAAGTGGTAAATTAAGAAAAAGTGGTGTTGAATTAAGTGGGAACGGTCGGTGTTAAGTGAAGTGACTTTAATGAAGTCGACCAAGGAGCTTAACAAACTGTTCTCCCTCTCTACCGATCGATCATTATGGAAAATGTTGCTCATGAAAATTACTAAGTTAAAGCTCAACATATGGGCAGATCCATATCATGATAATATAAAAAATAATGTACCTCTTGACTCATTTATGCTTAATGGAATATTATCAAGAAGTCCACATAACCTATTATTGAAAAATAGGTGATATGCTGCAGAAGAAACAGCGTTCTGAAAAATGTGTGGTCCTATAATTGTACTAATTGTAACTCTTTAAAACCAGGCTCAAATATAATTTTGTAATACTTTATTTTCAACATATTTTGATTTGACGAATACATTCCCCAGAGATATGATACCTTTTTAGCATGCCTAATGCCTAGCCCTTCTACGGACTGTTAGTATACTATGATTAAATATGACCTATTGTATTTTTATTTTTCAACAAGCTAAAACTGTTGTTTGATATTAATAAATACCACATCTCGATAAAAGAAAAATATGAAATTAAAGCTTTGATCTAAAACTATAAACAATTATAAACTAGGTGAGAAATCGGCAGAATATTATCATTAATTAGAATCGTAGTGTTATCAAAACACAATAAACATTTAGAGCGATCATCTATCACGTTCACTTTAAAATATTAAATGCACGAGTAATAAATATTTTCTCACCTTTTGAACGTTCTAATGACGCGGTTTAATTATTACAATAATTAAAACGTTCCATGTACCAAGAGAGAAAGAGAGAGAGAGCTAGACTAAAAGCATTCCAGACCGTTAGGTGACATTAAACTTTCATCGTGGCAAATAGTTCGGTTAGAGTAAAGATGTGTAAGCACGCACAGTTTTAGCTCATGTACATTAACTAGATAGTGCAACCAAGAAACATTTCTACACTGTATCACCGCTATAAGCTATTTCACTGGAATCATTATATTTTATTATAACTGTATCTTGAAAATTAAAAAGAAGTAGCATAATAAATAGTTATTATATGAGCGAATCTGAAACGAAGGTTATATTAGATTTTCAGGCGATACGACAGTGTGGGAGCGACGCTGATTCCGAATCAGGTTCATAGTCGGAAAACAGGTTCGTGATACGTCAGCTTGAGGAAAGCAGGTGATAGCTGTAGTGGAGGTAGATGTAAATAGCGAAGTCGTAATAGAGTTGTCAAATGAAGATATAAAGTGCTTGTTTATGGCCACAGTGGGTGTTTATTTGAAATTAATGTAATGAATAAAAAAAATCATTATTCATTAATCATTTAAAATAGTGCTGCTGCGCTAATATTCGAAGAAATACGGGCCAATTATTCCAAGTGACGAAATTGCATATTGTACCGATACTTTAGTTGATACATACAGGGGTTTCTCATCTTAGGCAGATTTCGCGGGTCATTTTTGGCCAAATACCGACAATTCTGATAATCTGTTGATGTTAGAAGATTATAATTTATATCATTTCCAAGTTTAGGTCTTAAAAGTTCTTTGACAAGAAAACACCTATTATTAAGGACCTAAATTCTCTCCTAAAAATATCAAATTAATAAAGAAGTAGTAAGGTCCTTGTACTAGTAATAGACGGGTACTTGTTCGAACCTACCCTGGGTAGACAGGGTGACCGAGGTGTTAAAGACACCGCGCAGCTATCACTGAGTCGAGGCAACTCAAGGTCGTGGGTTCGATCCCGTAATCCCGTGCCATGATACTCTGAATTACATCAATGAATCGCGGACGGTGCAGGGCGAGGGACGTCCTTTATAGCTTATGGGGACTCTTCCCCCACTCTTTGATGTGGGTCCAATCCGTGTCATGATGATGTAATTGGTATCTATGGTTCGAGGACGGAGCAGGGCGAGGGACACTCAATATGAGGACTCATCCCCCACTAGCTTACTAATGACCACACCATACTCGCTTCGGCGGTACAATGTACAATAATGTATGATGTGAGAAGTAACTGGAACTCTCCACCACGGGGCGTACAAAGGGCCTAAGTGATGGCCTAATTGCAAGGTTCGAACAAGTGGTTCGTCCTACCCGTTCTAGTAGGAAGTACTAGACTACTACTCCTACTACTACTACTGTTCGAACCTAGCATTTAGGCCATTTTAAATTAATAATAAATAATTACTTTAAATTATTATTGACTAACATTAAATATTTGAATAATTTCATTGGACTCACGCTTATAGAACGAGGCTTAACTTGCTATCTTCATATAACTTCATAATTTACCTGAAAACAGAAATTAATTTAGAATTAAAAACGAGTAAGTCAATCATAAAGGAACATTTGAGGTGGAACTTTCAACCTCTACGCAATTTATTATTATTAAGGAAAGATAAATAATTTTCCAAGAAAATTTAATTAACTAATTAAAGGAACAAGTTCTCCTTGAAGTATCAACATTTTCCAAGATGCTTTTCTCATTAACATTCTCTGTTAGTGTATTATTGTTCCCAATCCTTCTTCTTACTTTCCCCTCAAAGCGTAGAGGATATTAAACCAAGGTATTCCAACAATAACTTAACTTTATTAATGTCAAAATTAATGGAACATTTTGCTTTTTGAAATGAAATAATTAATATTATGATTGAAGAGAGAGGTAGGTTAAAACGCCACTGGGAATAAGACCACAGATTGTCAGATTTACGCCACTTCTAGAACCCTCAGCAACAACAAGAACAATCAAATTTAATTAACAAAATAATTTCAACATTATTTTATTTAGTTATTTATAACAAAGGGATTTTCTGAGGTTCTTCAATAATATTAATAAAATCCTTCAACAAATTATTACAGTTTCAACAAATTATTATGTTTCAGGCTCTTTTAAAGATAAGTTTATAGCTATCATGGTATCTGTATCAGGCTCACTTATACAGAGCGACATTAAAAGTGTACGTGACGTTTCAAAATGACATTTCTTAGGAAGATCTAACTTATATTTTTTAGCTTTTCTTCATTACCCTTTAACACCTATATTTATAATAGGACGTTCATTCAAAAGACCATCAATTCTCTATTATAAACAACAGTATTTGTAATATCTTAGGGCACAACAATGTGGAAAAATCTGCAGACTTAGCCATTAGAATGGTGTAGAGATACAATTTTATTTCAACATTTTATCTCTTTTGGGTATAAATAAAATAACTGGCTGGTATTATTAGGTAGTAGCCATCAGACTTCCAGCACTTGCACGCAATTTAGATTTAGTTTTTCGTATCAAGGGAAACTCGTTAAAGAGCTATTATTATACTTCTAATAAGTCTAGATTTTCTTGAGGAGATTGCGCTAGACATTTTGTGAATCCTGTCGTTCTAATCCAACAGGGATAATTCAAAAGTCAATTTTAACTCCGTCTAAAGTCTCTGCAATTAAGCAACTCCTTTAAGAATAATCCCAGTAATGGGTTCAAATAGTCGGGATACACAAAATCTCTCGCGGTCTTCGTGCCCATTGAATGGATCATATTAAATTAATATTATATAATTTCCAAGGTTTAAAAAAAAAAAAAAAAAATTAGACATAATGGAAAATGTTTGTCTCGTATCTGTCTGTCGCAGCACAAAATCTTGAAAACTGCGCGTCCGACTTACATGAAATTTGGATGGTGGGTTTTTATTTTCCCATTGTTGGTCTTGTATTAATATCGACCTGGGCAATTATTTTCACTTTCATATACACCTATAAACACATACATCTTTAAAAGTACTCATCTGATTTATTAAGATGGTTTGTCGATAGACTCCTTAAGATGGTCCCACACTAATAATCTGTCTATTTTATATTTTTTTTTTTTTAAAAAAGGAGGGAAAAATTAAATAAATAAGAAATTGATTAAAACAATAATGGATTGTAAAAGTAAAACGGGAACGAGAGGAAGCTATATGTCACATCAATTGGCAGATAATTTTACAGAGGGGTTTACATCTTTGACAAGGGTTGACAACTATAACATTAAAAAGGAAGATACTATATGATTTAGAGAGCAAAGGACGCCACCTCTATTTAATAGAGGCAACAAGAACAAGAAGCTAAACACGAGTCCGTATTGCGAATTGAACCTGGATTATTTGGGTGAAACGTAAAAGAAGAACATGTGCTAAGATAAACAGCACCTTAATCCATACAAGAGCACTAGCACAGGCTTTCAAATTCAAATGTAAAATAAATAATGTAGCAAAAGAGTACAATTAAAATGAACCAGAGCTAATAAGAAAAAAAAAAAACAGTTCAACGAACAAAATAAGGAAGTACGTAGCAAAATTAAACCATTAATTATTATATTCACTCTTCTGCGCCCATTTGATTCTCTTCCACATGATTACACGTTTTTTTTTTTCTATTAACACATATATTTTTAAATGTACTGATCTAAATTATAATAAATTTAGCTAATTGGTTGCATGAAGACAGAGATGGTTCCATGATAAATTCAACCATCTGAAATTATTCCATTCATTTCTCGATTTCGCCAGGGGATACGATTTTTTGAAGAATTTGACCAATTTTTATCCAAATCGGCCCAGCTGCTCTAAAAAGTAGATACCGAAGGACAGACTTTTTTAAATAAACTTGTTTGGGGACCTTTAAACTCGTAAATCTACCAAAATTTCAAAACCTTTACTTTAATCATTTCTTTTCCATATATATATTTTAAAAAATAAAATATTTATTTATTATAGATACAATTTTCCTTTCTTATTAACAGGTGAAAAGAAAATTATATTTAATAAATATTTAAATATACAAGGAGAAAACGAAAGACGTTTTCAAAGTAGAAAATTATACAGTTTTAATAGGGATAAAAACCTTATCCAGAATAAATTATCGATTTTAGGGAAGGATGTAGAGTTGAAATTTGCTTGCTGACGTGATAGAGTTTTTCGCTTTATAATCTCAAGTTTAAGCTCAGCACTGCAAACTTCCCTCCCAAGTATCACCTTTATTTATTAAAATCCTCTTAACTTTACTTATAAAGAGGTTAAAACTTAAAATTGGATTAAAGTTTCTTCAAATCTGTTATTTCTTATACATTGTCTATGAATTGTAGCTTCTAGCTTCTCTGGAAATCTAAGCTCATCTGTGGAAGTCCACTTTTATTACATTAATACCTATTCGCAGTAATATTAAAATATTATGTCCATGAAGGAAGTGTTCTATAGATTGTAGGTTTGACTCATATTACAGCAAACTTATGTTAAAGGAACGGAGATGGCATTCGTTTTTCGAATGGTTTGAGTGAGTCTATAGCTTTATTATTTTTCTATAAAAAAACAAACTAACTTGAACAATCCAATGGATCATTTCACACTTCAAACAGCAGTAATAATACTAATGCAAAGGTGATTGAGGGCAGAACCTAATAAGTCTAGATTCGAGATCTTCCAGAGGAGACCGCGTTAGAGGTCTTGTGAATGCCGACTATTCCAACTCAAGGGGATCATTCTCAAGGTAGTTGCTCAATTGCAGAGAGTTTAGAAGGAGTGGTAATTGTCTTAGAATAATCCCTGTATTGGATTCACAAAATGTCTAATGCACACTTACTAGAAATGCAATAATAACTCGTTAGCAAGTTTCCCTTCATACGAAAAACTGAACCTAAACCCCTTTCACACTAGTGCCGTAAGTCTGTTTGCTACTACCTAGTAATACCAGCTACCCAAAAGAAGCTACTTAATATTGTATATTTCAGTACAACCAGAATCATAAACATGCAGCTCTTTCCACCTCGATATGCACTAAGATATTGCAAACTACTATATAAAATAATATTAGGGAATTTATCGTCCTTTGGAAAGCAATTTGTAAATGGAATGAAATATATTTTAGATTTATACACCTAGGGTGTTAAGGGTCATAAAGAAATATAAGTATAAGTACCTCGACTTGAGGCATCCCAGGCCTAAAAAAAAAAAATCTTTTTTGGTATTTAAAACTAACACAACTTCCGTTATAAATTTGAGAATTCTTCCTGTTTTCTTTATTAGGGCAGATATTATCCAGAAGTTTGTGTTCCTTTTCAGGAGAGTCAAACACCCCAATCAATCGACCTGATTCAGTCAATCAGTTGTCAGACCCTCCCAAAACTAACTAACCGATGTTTCCCAATCATTTCCGAAAGCATTTCCTATTTCTCCATCACGTAGCCTTACGGAGCCGATCAGGAAACCACCTCACGATCATAAATCTACCAACCTGAATAATTTCGCTCAGGAAAAGGGGGCTTTTTTCTAAAAGAAATTGAAATTGTACTCACAGGAGAGGGGTTAACGGGGTGAGATTTGTAGGGATTTACCGAGAAAGGAGATCACTAGAGGGGGGGGGATCACTCGATATTAGAACCCCTACCCCTCCAAAATCCTGATCCCCATTCTAACTTTCTCATCCTTATTCAATATCCAATCCAACACCCCCCCCCCTCGGTAATCAAATTTATACTTCAAAATTATTGTTTACATCCAGAATGCCTTATCCAGATAAGATAATAAATTTTTCAAAATTAATTAGTATAACATTATAAAGTCTTATCCTATCAAGGAAAATGTTTATTTTTTTTTTTATACACAATAAAGATTACATATACATATGCATTATTACAGATTACAGATACATATGCACAATAAAGATCATTTTGAGATTAAATTAAATCTGTGTCTAATAATAAAAAAAGAATGTTTGCATATAATAAATAGCCTCTAAACTGCGATTCACAGTGTATTTTATTATTATCAGGGGAATGAATGCTATATAACATAGTCCTGATTATTTTCTATGAATGCTTTGGACTTTGGAAACGAAATAATTTTAGCCACTGATTCCTAGCATGAACCCTTTGCACAGCGCGGGAAGAAAGCTAGTGTATAATAATAAAAGGAAATTAGATATTGTGGGTTTAAGTCATTATTATATCACAATGAATATGAGAAAACATTGTTTGTGTTAATCCGATACTTGTTTGGTTGTGGTTATCAAACATAATGATAAGTAGTACACACCTTAATGAATACACAGTGGTGGCTTAATTAAAAATAATCAGAATTGTCAAAACAGAATATACATGACAAATCAGACGGTTGTCTGATTGCTATATTGTGGTTAAAGAAGATATACAAATTATGCATATTGTGGTTAGAAAATTACAGATTATTTTTAAATCAAACCACCGTTTTTATTTAAAATTTCACATTTATCATTATGTGATAAAGTATTAGAATTTGTCAGACAGTTTATTTTTGCTGTTATTTTAATATGATTTCTAAATTATTAAAATACTACGACTATGTGGGGTTTTCCTAAACTGTGTTGTAACTGTAAGACTGCGGAACGTAGGAGGTTGCGAAAAAAAAAAAGAAATATGAGTAAGGATTAAGGAAACAGTGATGGTATGGAGAATGGAGGTTGCGGGATTAGACGCCCACTCCTTACATATTAAAATTTAGTATTCAGATCCGGCACTAATAAACGGATTTATAGTAATACAGAGCTTTAGTTCCTCTTCATTACTATTCTTCGTCTATACACTTAAAGCTTCCTTATTTGCAGAGGAACTAAGAATAAAAAAACGGCCAACACTACTCATATATATTACCATCCCAAGGAGTTCAAAAGGAAAAGAAAATAGTGAAGAAGTGGGTGAGCATAATATGAAGACATGTGGAGGATCATTGGAACATCAAGACCAAGAAAGAATGCACAAAGTAAAATATAATAAGGTTTTATGATTATTACTAGGGCTCGGCATTTTGCATATTTGCATATATTTTTTGCGATATGCCCAAGGTGAAAGAAGGCCAAATATGCCATATTCAAGCAATTTTGTCAGTCTAAATTGAAATTTATCGTGCATATATTTGCATATATTCGCACTTTTGGGAATAAATGCATATATTTGGCATTTCATGACAAAATTCATATTTTCCCGTTTTTTAGGGTTTCGTTGGTAAAACCAGAAAAAAATACGTGTGGTGTCATGGGACACCCGGTAGGAACGAAGTTCCTTGCATTTTTCATTAAATATAAATTATAAAA
>KZ651091.1:634818-649448 GCA_001010745.2 Gerris buenoi | reverse complement strand
ATGTACAGTTTTGTCATATTTTCATTTAGGAGGGGGTAAATTTAGGATATTTGCAAATTATCTTATCAAGGGGGGGGGGGGGGATATAAGTAGGAGGGATAGAATCTAGATATTCTCGAATGATAAAATAATTTGTATGCTTTCCTGTTGGTTTATAAACTTATCAAATATAAAAACACTCCGTAGCGAAGCACGGGTATCCAGCTAGTACATGTATATAAAATTGTTAATTTTTTTTTTTTATTTATTAACTAATTTTTTCGATCATACACGCCTAATATAAACAATGTAAAACCTAATAAAAACCATGTCTTTCAGGACCCATATCCGAACATCCCTTAATCCCTCATAAGGGCCAAGGCATAAGGCAGTATTATTTAGGTAAAACTTCTTTCACTCGACGGCTGCATTCTTCACCTTCACCGCGGTAAAATCTAATGTGTAAAACCCACCTAAGATTGTCTGCTCAAATTTAAGGACTTTTGAGTTGATTGTTGAGTCGTATTTCTCTTATATGGGTGACAAACGTGGAAGATCACAGATAAACTGCAGACGTTTAAGAGTCCTTAAGACATTTTAACCTGAAAAAATTACAAACGAGGAACTGAGGAAAAGATTCGAAGAAACTCGGAAGTTAAATAAACTAAATAGAACTCAGCCTCCATAGCAATATGGTAAACCACAGATTCCATTAAGATATCGACGAACTTGTTACAAAAAATCACTGTTCCACAAACATCTAAATTATAAGCCTGCAGAAGATCTTAAAAAGAGAGATATAAATAGAAATAAAAACAAGGCGAGTGGCCACATCTCTAGACATTTATCACCTCTAAAGATTGTGACCGATTCAAACTGTCAAAAAGATGTTTTCTCTTTTATAAAAATACAACAGAAACATCTCATAAACACACAAAAAGAAGATGATGACCAAACTGGCCGTCAAAATCCACAAAGATAGTAAAAAAGTTTGAGCAATCCAAAATTAGAACCATAAACAAACCACAAAAACACAATATATTGACATCATGTCGTTCATACTTATCAACGACATTCTACCAACAAATAAAACAACATCAGGCATATGGGAACTTGATAAGAGATACATCTTCTGTGCCAAATCAACATTTAATATAATTCTTCTATAACTAATGTTTATTTTTCTTTCAAAAATAAATAAGAATTGGATGAAAATCACCAAGAAAACAGATTGGCGTCACTTGACTATTGCCCCCTTTAATTCCAAGAGATGATACAGAAAAAATAATATTTCCTAAACTCTTTTCGTATTAAATTTCTAAATCTTTGCCAACTTTTATTTTACTTTTTTTCCACTCTCCCGATTATCAACGCAAGAAAATGAGGTTAAAACACCAGACTAAACGGACAGTCTGAGAACAAGCTAGAATTCACTTGCTTATATCCAACACACCAAACTATCTCAATATTTATCAGCCTCTATCTACAATCTACAAATTAGTCTTTAGCAATTTGACGCGTTGGAGAGATTTTTCTGACTTTTTTGATTATTTTAAAAAATAGAGAACACTATTTTAACACACTATTTTAAAATAGTGTGCCAATTAGCACATTAGCACATACATTAGCCAATTATCACATACATTTCTTGCTTACTTTCACGTGTACTTAATTAATGTTTTACTTTAACAACCCATAATTGTTCAATTTATTTAATAATTTCATACCTTTTTAGGGTTTCGTTAGTAAATCCAAAAAAAGAAACCCTTATAGTTTCGTTCCTGTGTCTGTCTGTCTGCCTGGCACTCTGTACGGTTCCAATAACATTTGAATCAAAAGAGGTATATTAACATGACACTTTCCAGTATTAAATATCGTTTTGACGCGCTCACAGGAAAAATATAGCGAACTCACAATTATCAGCTGTTCAAATCCAAAATGGCGGATAACTCATGTACCACTATTATTTTATTTTATTTTTAGTAGATTTAAAAAATATATAACACTTGTCACTTGTGGAAAGTGTTAAATACCCCTTATATTAACTAATTTCATGGTCACAATACCAACGAAACCCATTTTACATGAGACTTCACGCACAACCAATTATATATATCGAGGGGTTTTCCTTGGTTAATAAAAAAAAGTCTACATGATTTTCTTATCTTAAATAATTTTCACCTGTGGAATTTCCTTTTTTCCCCCTTCTGTAAAAGATGTTTTTTTTTTTTTTTTTTTTGTTTTTTTAATAAGGCCGATGTTTCTTTCTTCATCCCTATTACTGTTGTAAAGAAAAGAAAACCAAAAGCATTTATTTGGCAGTTGATAAGGGTTGAGAAATGTAATTTTCTTTATCGTTTTATAAATCCTATAAACGATTTCGTATTTTTTCCTCGTTCTTTATTCAAAGTGTAAAGAACGAGTCAGTTGGCGGATTCGTTTAAAAACGCAAAGGTTGTGGAAAAAGGTATAGGTTTAAAAAATTGATAGTATAGACATAGACTATAGACCGATATTTTGTGGTAAATCAAACATAATGATAATTAAAATACATTTACATAAAGGTGGTTTAATCTAATATAATCTAAATCAAATTATAATTACTATTTACAAAGGGAGACAGTCAGAGAAAAATAGACCTCTGCGAGAAAAATACCTTTGATTTAAATTAAAATTTAAACGTTCCGTAGTATGAGTACTACCAAAAACTTAAAAATTGAATTTCTAATATAATCTATAATTTGATAGCCATAATAAAAAATGCAAATTACAATCAGACGATCGGTTTCAACTTATCCATTTTCAATCAAAATTATACACAGGCTTGTCATTGAAATTAAAATAGTTTATTCAATGAATATTAATTGTCATTGAAAATATAGTCGTAAGACTGAAACGATCGTCCGATTGTAATTTTAATTTATATTATGGTCAGACAAATGTAGATTATTTTAGAATAAATCTACCTGTGTTTTAATTAAGTGAATTTTAATTATTACGTTTATCGCGATTGCATAATTTATTTTATTTAAACTTAAACTTTAGGAATTGGACATTATGATACCTACATAAATGAAATGAATATTAAGCTATATCACGATGGGTATTTCTTTATCAAGCATTTAAACGAAATCTAATAAAATTAATAAATAAGTAAGAAAGATAATCCTGAAAGAATTCCCTTGTCTTAAAAATGGCTTTTTAATGCCATCCAATTAATTTTTATATCGATCTTAATCGGGAAATGATTAGAGTTTCTAAAGATTCAAATAACTGTAATTTTGCTAATTAATCTGCTAAGAATCAAACCTAATTAAAATTAGACCCCCCCCCCCCACGAAAATTATCTGGGGGTCACGATAATTTATCGGATCCAATTTAACACAATGAAGAAAGTTCTCTGCAATTCATTCCTCCTACTTTCAAATAGATTAACTGGTCCCGGTGTCTATCCGGACAGAAAGTAGAAGCTGTTTTCACAGCTGCTTTTTCCAAGACAACCAAACCGAGAACATATAGCCACTATAAGTCTTTCTCAAACTAACTCGCCAAGCAAAATAAAAGCAAACAAAACAAAGAAAAAAAAAGGAGAAATACATTCAAGGAAAAGAAAGGGGAGAACGCGGTAACAAGAAAAAAAGAATAGGAAAAAATAGTACACCTCGAGGCAATAACAAGTGAATACACAAACGAGAAAGGAAGAAGTAACAAAAAGAGGAAGACAAGTAACAATAAGGAAAATGCTGAAAATACAGAGGACTCGAGGGGGACGAGGAAATGGAAAAACTATTCTTATGTTTTGTCAAAGACTCTCTTTTTACTACGAGTGAGTGTGACGAGAAAACCACGTAGTCTTAGTGTTTTCATTTCTCTCCGCAGGATTCTAGAGAGCGCTGCACGTCTTTCCTAATGCCTCGCGCAGGATCTACACATACAAAAGAAACAGGGTCATCCTGACGTTCCTCGGCCAGGACCTCTTCCTTCACAAAACAGGTCCTTTCCCTCCTCGCAGTCCAACAATGCACACAACCAGACCCGTCCTTCCCTTATTCGTTTCTATCAAAGGGTGCGGAAGGAGAGAACTGAGGCAAGAAAAAAAGGTTCGCTAAAGAATTTCTACAGGTCAAAAGAAGCTTTATGCCTGGTCAAAAAGGACAAAGGACCTGTTTTTCCTTCCTTTAATATGAGGGTCAAAGGAGTTTGTAGCATGACGAAATATCCAGGTAACTAAAGCGCAGCCATTCTGCCAAATTAAAAGGCTCAATGGTTAGTTTTCAATAAAAGTTTCTAAAATCAATGGACTTGCTTACCTACAAAATAACTTTAACCCTCCTTCAATTTAAACTATTGACTCATTAAGAAAATAAAAATAACTAAACATCTACAATTTAGATTGTTTAAATTTAGTCTGATTGAATTGAAATTAGACTAACAAAGATAACAATTACCTAATTTGTTTTCAGCGAAATATGAGGCACCTTGACCCAATCTATCCCCTTCGAAAATGGATATCAGCGACGCGGTCGGGTAGAGATAAAGTGAAGAATAACAAGTCTCCTCCGAGGATTAGTGGTTGGAGAGCATTGGGCGTAAATCTATTAATCGGTGCTCGACTCTTGGCGTTGGGTCTTTATTTTTTATCTATCTTTCTCCCTTGATATTTTAAAAAAAATATACATATATAAATCAGGTAGTCAGATTCATATAGTTCTTCGACTTCATTTTAACAGCCACATAAGTAAAAGGAAAAGTTAAATGGAATTTTTATTTTTATTCTTAACATTATATTACCTTTCTTTTTAGATATACAAAAATAATTGCCTAGTAATTTCTTATTTAAAGAGAAAGAAAAATAATAGTTAAAAAATGCGTTAATTAGGTTCAGATATCGATAAATCAATGCGATCGATATTCCCTCGTTAACTATCGATGATAAATATTCGAAGATTGATTAAAATTAAACCATGTATATCAATCTCTATTTGCGCTTTATAATCTAAACTAATTTTATCCGTACGATTTTTCCATTTCATAAAGTAAAATAATATTTACTATTTATTTTTTTCTCGAACATTATCAAATTTTCTAATGCTTAGCTTAATACAAAAGCATAATTCCAGTATTTTGGGATTAAATTAGGTCCAGACTAGATAATTGTTAAAACATTAATTATTTAAACAATACGGGAGACTTTAAATTGTTCTTTTTATAAAGAATTTAGACTGTTTCCATTAGTGCCATTATTATCTGATAAGGTATAACAAGTTTTCAGCATGTTTGGGAAAAGTAATTTTCTGTTGTAATTAGAGTTTTGCCAAGAGGGAATAGGAAATGAATTTAAAATTTAATCAATATCAATTAGAAATACAGTTAGGTTTAATTAACTAATCGAAATTTGGGATATTCGTGTATAATTAATAATCTTACATAGAGAGATAGAGATAACTAGACAAGATATTTCAAAGTAATCTATCCAAATTAGGTAATCTATTTATGTAGGTATTTATTTTATTTTATTTTTTTTTTGTTTTATTCGAGTAAATAAGTTATAATTAATGTCCATGTCGTGATGAATAAAATTTATAACTGTTAAACAAGTTAAAAAGGACCAAGTATTGTGACAACACCGACGGAGTGGTGGCCGTTCACACCTAATACTCCAAGTAATGGCTTCGATAAACTAAAATAATAAAATTAATGAAGGTATTGTTAAAAAATCTATTCTCTTACTTGAGCTAAACATTCCCAAATATATTTTACAATTTTACATTATTACATTGTCAGTTATTTTCCATTTGTTATGTGTTACGGGTTTTGATAGTTAAATTGATTTACTTTTGCTTTCGAACTCACAGAAGCTATGTGATCGTTCTGAAGCATATTTTTTGTCTCCGAATTCAAAAATATAATTTTATAAACAAAAGTCAATTACAGAAAACATTTTTGGCCCCGTGTCAGTCTGTCGATCTGTCCAACATATTTGTGAACCAATATTATTATAAAAACAAATTTAAGAGTCTGATTTTAAGGGAATTTGTTGGTAGGTATATAATAATTAATCTATTATTGATCCCATATAAGTTTTAACCGTTTGAGTCCATAAGTAATTAAATTATTCAACGTGCGCTGATTCATACGAAATTTAGATCCTCAACCAAACACATGGATGCTACAACACAGATTTATAACGAGAGAACAAAAAGAGCATGAGTCAGTGACGGAGTTTGCTACAGAGCTACGAAAAGCAACAACGAACTGCAAGTTTGAGTGTTCATGTAAAAAACCAGTAACGGGACTCTTATTAAAAATGCAATTTATCAGAGGCCTCAAGGATGCAGACATTCGAACTAGGCTCCTGCAAGAAAAAGAAGAAAATGTGACCTTTGATAGTTTAGTCAACATGGCAGGTCTAGTTATCTATTGAATTAGCTAAGATTGATAGTGGCGTGATTGAAACGAGTAGGGTTTCAAGCAAGTCGGTGTTACAAATAAAAAACAGAACGAACGCTGGGAATGCATCACTAATAAACAAAAACAGAAAGACTACAATGACACATCAATTTCAGCAACTACGAGGTAAATGTTTCCGATGCACGAGCACCTCTCACAAGGCCCACAATTGCCCAATGAAAACAAAAATTTGTAACTTTTGCAAAATTGAAGGGCATATTGAACGAGCTTGCTGCAAGAAGAAGGCCGAAATCAAAAGCATAGATATAGACAACGAAAACGAAGAGGAAAACAATGAAGGTGATACAAAAAATCCGTATGAGCTGTATTCACTGAAGTCACGGACATCTGACAAATTTATCATAAATATCAAAATCGAAAACAAAAAATGCATCATGGAAATTGACACGGGAGCCGCGTTGAGCTCAATTTCAAAACAGGATTTCAAAACATTAAACATTTCATCAGAAATTCAGCCAACAGAGGTAATAATGAAAACATACACGTGGGAGTTGATTAAACCAATAGGTGTGGCGTATGTACAAGTTACCCACAACGTGAAAAGTTTCTTGGGGAAGCTTTACGTAATAGATGCCAACGTAGACCCAATATTCGGAAGAGAGTGGATACGTCAAGCAAATCTTAATTTTTCAAATGTTAGACAGGTCCATTCAAACGTTACGTTAAAGTTAAATAAATTGTTCGAAACTTACGAAAGTATTTTTATTAAGGGCATTGGAGAAATTCCAAATTTTAAGGGTCATTTTCATTTACTTGAAGGGGCAAAGCCAATATTTTTTAAACCAAGGCCAATACCATTTGCCTTGAGAATCAAAATTGAAAATGAATTAGAAAGATTAGTAAGTGAGAATATTATTTCAAAAGTTGATTTTTGTGAGTGGGGCACAAAAGCCGTAGTACCAGTAATAAAGCCAAATGGTAGCTTAAGGTTGTGCGCTGATTATAAAGTCACACTAAATAAGGTTATTAAAGACGAATCATTCCCAATCCCTAGAATAGAAGATATCTACGCTTCTTTGAACGGATCTAAGTACTTTTGTACCCTAGATATATCTAATGCCTACCTTCATATGAAGCTTGACGATGAGAGTGCTGAAATGCAAACCATCAGCACTCACAAGGGCCTATACAGAGTACACCGACTCATGTTTGGGGTGAAGACTGCACCTCAAATGTGGAACCAATTCATGGAAAAAATGTTTCAAGGATTGGAAGGGGTTAGTTATTTTTTTGATGATGTCATAGTACATGGAAAAACGGACAAAGAAGTGCTTGAAAGACTTGAAAAGGTATTTAAACAATTGCAACTATTTAACTTACGTCTAAATAAAGACAAATGTAATTTTTTTCAAAAAAGTGTAACATATTTAGGACACGTAATTGATGAAACTGGTATACAAACATCCAAAGAGAAGACCAAGAGCCTCATAAATGCGACCAGACCGGAGACTGTTAAGGAGTTAAGAACATTTTTAGGCCTTGCAAATTATTGTAACCGATTCATTCCACACCTTGCGACGCATCTAAATCCGCTAAATCGACTACTACAGAAGAACATCAAGTATCAATGGACGGCTGAGTGTGAACAAAGTTTCCAACGGGTAAAGAAAGAAATTACAAGTGACAATGTACTCACGCATTACGATCCAGATAAAGAACTAGTGTTAGCAACGGATGCCAGTCCAGTTGGGTTGGGAGCAGTGTTATCCCATAGATTGCCGGGAGGAGAAGAAAAACCCATAGCGTTTGCGTCAAGATCCCTAACCAAAAGTGAAAGACATTACAGCCAAATTGATAAAGAGGCACTTGCTATTTTTTGGGGTGTAAAAAAGTTTTTTCCTTATTGTTACGGCCGAAAATTTAAACTAGTCACGGACCACAAGCCCTTGGTATCCATATTTAACCCAACATCAGCCTCACCAACCTTATCCGCTACACGATTACTTCACTACAGCCTTTTCTTGTCTGGTTTTGATTATGAAATTCAGTACAGAAATACCAAACTACATGCAAATGCGGACTTCATGTCAAGGTTTCCAACAGAAAAACCAGCATCGGAATGGAGCAAAGACGAAAGTGAACTCTACCAAATAAGCCAAATTAATTCCTTGCCCGTAAACAAAAAGACAATTGAAGAAGAAACAAATAGTGACGACGAAACAAAATTAATAATGGATGAACTAAAACGGGGTGGATCTTTGAAAAGGTTTGGCTATAATGACCATGAAATGACATTGCAGGACGGATGTATTTTTAAAGGCTCTAGAGTATTTATTCCAAAAAAATTAAGGCGGACTATTCTGACAGAATTACATTACGGACACCTAGGAATGACAAAAATGAAGCAATTGGCCAGAGCATATTGTTATTGGAAAAATATAGATAAGGATATTGAAGATTTGGTTAGAGACTGTGGACCATGCAAAGAAAAGCAAAATAACCCACCTAAAGCGACACCGTCACCATGGACAACAGCTGGAGCCCCTTGGGAAAGAATCCATTTAGACTTCGCAGGACCAATGCAAGGTATTTACTATCTCATTGCAGTTGATTCTTATTCCAAATGGATTGAGGTTATACCTACTAAAAGTACTACAGCACACTGGTGTGTAAAAGTGTTAACGAGACTATTTATAACTTTTGGCCTACCTACAACTGTGGTTACGGACAACGGGCCACAATTCACAGGGTACATCTTTGAACAGTTTCTTCAAAATAACGGGGTAAAACATATGACATCGGCTCCTTTCCACCCACAATCCAATGGCTTGGCAGAAAGGGCAGTGCAAACAATAAAAAAACATCTTAAGGCTATGAATAATGAACAGGGGGATAAAGAAGAACAGTTAGCACGACTTTTGATGCAGTTACGGAATGTTAAAGAGACCGACGGAACATCAGCGTATACCCTGATGTTTGGTAGAAAAGTTAGGACGCGGTTGGATTTAATGTGTGGAGACAATTCGAGGGGCAGAACAGTTCCTGGCGAGGAAACAATTCAGCAGAAGTTTAAGACATTCAAGATAGGAGACATAGTAATGGCAAGGAACTACCAACGGACAGGACCCAAGTGGGAGGCAGTAGAAATTATCAAAAGGGAAGGACGAGTCATGTATCAGGTGAAGCTAAGGAATGGGACTGTTTGCCGAAGACACCTAAATCAAATAAGGGGATCAAAATTCGGGGGGGAACCCTGATATATATGCATATATACCTGTATTCGTTTATTATCTTTGACATAAGTTTTCAATGTCAGTTGTATAAATATAACAAATAAATATTATATAATATGGAGAATCCGGACTTAACAGAATGGTTTATCGAAAGTAGACCATATAAAAGTAAAAAGAAAGTAGGTTCCATATAAAATTTAACCTCCTGCGCACATTAAATATTGCTAAATTGATACTTTATTCGCTTAAGAAATAAAAAAATTGGAAAAAATTAAAAAAAAAAGAGGAAAATTAAATAAATTAAACAGCAGTGGTTTTCAAAGACAAATAAAGATAAATATATCCCCTCAGCCAAAAATCGAAGGGATAACTATGAGTAAATTGAATCGTTCCTACAAGTTCTGTACACTAGGAGTTGAAACAGGTAAACAAAACAAAGCACATACTCTCTATTCTTGGATAGTTATAGTTACAGTGTTTACTCAACAGCTGTAAATACTAGTATACATTATGCTATAGAGTTTAAAGGTGTATGAATAGAACAATCCAGTTTTCAATCTTTTTATAATATTTTTGCCTATTTATTACTCTAGGATAATAAATATCGAGTTTGCCTTTAGCTCAAGTCTATTTAACAGCGGCAAGCCAAGCTCAAATAATCCTACGTCAAACAGCGGCTCAGTGTATTCAATTAGTTTTATGTCTTCCAGCTGTGCACTCACCGTAAAAACCGATAACCCAAACAAGGCAACAGTAAAACATTAAAAAACAACAAAATCCTAACAATGTATCTACAACAGTTGTTCTTCTTACGATTATGAGAAAAAATAAAAATACAGAACAGTAAGAGCTTGGTAAATGCACAGGGTCGTAGACTCGCAGTTATAGCTTTGTTATTCTGGGAAATACAGTCACATGTACCTATTCTTTTTTTGAGTCTAAAACTAAATACGTTTGTTCAATTCGACAAGATTTCGGATTTTACCTCTTTTAATAAAAATTCTGATCGGTATGTAACATATTCGTTAAAAAGTCTCTACTTACAAATACAGTCAGGACGTCTGAAAAGCAGAGTTACTTCTAATTTCGTTTAGAAAGATTAGAGAATATTGGAATCGTAAACAATTTTCTATAAATATTTTACAGACTCCGAAATAATTGTTAAGTTAAGGCATTAATTGTGAAAAATTGTGATATGAGGCAAATATAATAAGTACTGTGTTCACAATAGATTACCCTTATCATGATTGATTCTTCTATACTTCTATAAAAAAATAATATTATATTATAATATAATAACCTAATTTTAACAGTAGATACTTCACAATATTTCATTAACTAAGTAAATTAGTCAGACATTAAAAATATTAATAAAAGGTGGTTGCTTCGGTGGGGACGAATCTAATCTATTTGTATCAATATCTCATACACTAGATTTTCCCCTATATAAAACGGACTACAAAAAGATTTTTGATACCCAGCTTACCATAAGAAGTAACGGAAACCATGTGATCGTTCTGAAGAACCAAAGTTTTTGTCTCCAAATTTAAAAATTCGAAGACAGAATTCCGGTTCAGAAATCAGAATATTTTTGGTCTCTGCGCACATTTATTGCTAAATTGATATAGAAAAAAAATGATTCATGTAAAAAATCAAAACATTTTTGACAGATTTTAATAAAAGCGGGGAAAAATTACACATATAGGTCTTAAACACAATTATCGAAGTACGGGTGCAATATGACGCGAGGAAGCTATATGCATTCTAATTGGCAGACTGTTTAAAATCAAAATTGAAAAAAAAATCACGAATTTTCAAAGATTTTGTTATGGGCAGCCTCCAGCCTCGCACTTTAAAGCTAAAATTTATTACTTCATTTCATCTTAGGATATGATTATTCTAAACATGTTACGCTAAATTTAGCGTCCTCACGTACAGTTTAGCCTCCTCACGTCCGTACAGAGCATTTTTAAAAAAAAAAACTTTTTTGACTCAGGGTACTTTTAACCATGTAACTCGATTAATATTTCGACATAGAATATTTGCGATATTACAATAATTTTACTATGCCTATATTACTAAGTATATATAAAAAGTAGGTAAAAAATGGGTAATCATGGGAATCTTTATGGACACCTTTAATAACTTTTGTATTTATGTAGAATTTTGGTAACAGCTTACCTATTAAGTGTGGCTTTATTTAACTTCAACGTTTTATTATACAGTAATCCTATAATAAATAAGTGAACATGAAAATAATTCATTTGAATACCTTCAAGTTAAAAGACGACACTCGGATAGAACCATTGCTCCTCTCCTATGAACAAAAAAAAACAAACATCGTCATTAATTAAAATATAATCAACTTACTGATATAAAAGCTTAGAAAACATATACAAAAGTGTGTATAATGCAAGAAAACATATACTTTGACGGTGTAACACAAAGGTATAAATATGATATAGGTAAATGTATCCCACGAGTCTGAAATATAGAGAGAGCGAGTACGTTAAGGGAAGTTTTCAGTTAAAANTAAATTGAATCGTTCCTACAAGTTCTGTACACTAGGAGTTGAAACAGGTAAACAAAACAAAGCACATACGCTCTATTCTTGGATAGTTATAGTTACAGTGTTTACTCAACAGCTGTAAATACTAGTATACATTATGCTATAGAGTTTAAAGGTGTATGAATAGAACAATCCAGTTTTCAATCTTTTTATAATATTTTTGCCTATTTATTACTCTAGGATAATAAATATCGAGTTTGCCTTTAGCTCAAGTCTATTTAACAGCGGCAAGCCAAGCTCAAATAATCCTACGTCAAACAGCGGCTCAGTGTATTCAATTAGTTTTATGTCTTCCAGCTGTGCACTCACCGTAAAAACCGATAACCCAAACAAGGCAACAGTAAAACATTAAAAAACAACAAAATCCTAACAATGTATCTACAACAGTTGTTCTTCTTACGATTATGAGAAAAAATAAAAATACAGAACAGTAAGAGCTTGGTAAATGCACAGGGTCGTAGACTCGCAGTTATAGCTTTGTTATTCTGGGAAATACAGTCACATGTACCTATTCTTTTTTTGAGTCTAAAACTAAATACGTTTGTTCAATTCGACAAGATTTCGGATTTTACCTCTTTTAATAAAAATTCTGATCGGTATGTAACATATTCGTTAAAAAGTCTCTACTTACAAATACAGTCAGGACGTCTGAAAAGCAGAGTTACTTCTAATTTCGTTTAGAAAGATTAGAGAATATTGGAATCGTAAACAATTTTCTATAAATATTTTACAGACTCCGAAATAATTGTTAAGTTAAGGCATTAATTGTGAAAAATTGTGATATGAGGCAAATATAATAAGTACTGTGTTCACAATAGATTACCCTTATCATGATTGATTCTTCTATACTTCTATAAAAAAATAATATTATATTATAATATAATAACCTAATTTTAACAGTAGATGCTTCACAATATTTCATTAACTAAGTAAATTAGTCAAACATTAAAAATATTAATAAAAATAGGTCAGACAAACATTCCTTTTATATGTATATAGCGATACTGAATTTAAATCCAATAATATCTAATATAATTTATTTTAATATTAAACATATGTTTATTGGTTTAAAAAAGTAGTCAATCATTTAAAACGTGTTCAACAAGTTTAGTACAGTCATTCTGGGTTTTCTTTTCCCGGCGGTAACTTTGAAGCACTTAATTATCCAATTATCCAAATGGTTTGTTGTCACCATCAATAGGTACTACTTAACTTAGACTATACAGAGTGGCCTACGGACCCTCACTGTGTGCTGACTAGCACACACTTGACCTGTTTATTTTTCTTATAACACGGATTAAATGGTCAAATTCGTATTTAAACGGAAATAGAATATACATCAGTTATATTCTAAGAATATACAAGTTGCATATTTGAGTTTAACGAAAAAGAAAAAAATTAT
The DNA here is from genome assembly GCA_001010745.2 of Gerris buenoi. NCBI lineage: Eukaryota > Metazoa > Arthropoda > Insecta > Hemiptera > Gerridae > Gerris > Gerris buenoi. Next base: position 635,854 of record KZ651091.1, on the reverse strand, counting down.
AAATAAGTTGTTTACAATGAAATAAGTTGTTGTTGATAATATCGTCCCACAAGAAACTAGAGTATAATACTCAAAAAAATTTAATAAAATAATAAATTATAAGGAAGGATTTGTCTTATAAACCTGTAGCTATTAATTAATTATAAGTTTGGNACGGTATCTCCAAGAGTACCCAACACGAAAATTGAAACAATCAAAAACAACTAAAAATCTTTAAAATCAACACTTATTCTTTGTAAAAAATAAAATAAAACAATTCTTGGGTAGTTGGGAATATTAAGAAAATAAAAAAGCCTAATTTTTCAAAGAAAAAGTTTTTTAAGAAATTTTTAAAAGTCACAAATTTTGTAAGAAAAAGGTTCAATACCCTTCCCCCTCAAAAAAAAAAAAAAAAAAAAAAAAAAAAATCTTAAAAATTGTTATCTTAGGAACGGTTTGGCAAACAGACTTCATATAGTTTCAATGTGTTGGAAGGATAAAATGCATTTTAAGGAGTTAGTTTTAAAAAGAAAAACCTAAGATAATTTAATCCATGTTTGGCGGATATCTATCCCAGGTCATTTGATTTGGTTAATCAAGCCTAGAGTAAGAGAGTATCGAAGTATCACATTTGTTTATTTCAATATCTCGTAATTTTTAGGGTCCGCAGGCAAAAGCCAAGGACCCTTATATTTTCGCGCGTGTGTCTGTCTGTCCGTCGCATGCTCTCACGGCTACACCTTTCGTCCGATGACTTTGAAATTTGGCATGTATATGTCTTGTACCTACCCACACATGTTAAAAATATAGCGACTTAAAAAAAAATATTTTTCAAAAAAATTAGAGTAAAAAAAACTTAAGGGTTAAATTTTTTTAATTTTTTTTCGACATCGTGAGGGTATCATATTAAAGGGTACGTCGAGCTGATTACAAAAATATGTAATTCTTTGGTTATAACTTTGATAGGGCGAGCGTAGGCACATTTGAAGTGGGTGTGAAACGTGCCCCCTCTATCTCGCTTATGTGAAGTGCCAAAAATCTGAAAAAATTCCTGAAC
>KZ651091.1:592573-607469 GCA_001010745.2 Gerris buenoi | reverse complement strand
TATATATATATATATATATATATATTTCACCAAACGCCATTTCACAATAGAACAGGAAGTGTTTAATAAGAGAGAGTTGAAAAGAAAAATCTCAGCGGGGAAGTTTTTATTTCCCTTTTAACGACCAAAATGAAAAGGGCAGTCAATCTTATCAAACTGACTGACATTAAAAGGATAAACAAAGTCAACAAAACAAACAAATTAAAGATAAAAAAATAAATTATTGTTGACTGTTATAATTATTAAGAGATGGAAAAGTGAAAACAGGATTTATTTGAGAAAAGTAAATAGACCAATCTGTTAATTTTTTGGAAGACAAAAGAAAATTAAAATAATGACTCTTTTTGTGGATATTTTTTAAAAATATCTTAATACTGAACCCAAGTAGATAGTTTACAACCTAACATGATAAATATTACATCAGCAGTACTGGTGTCAAGTTGTCAAATCTAAGATATTTATCATTGTACATTTTGAAAATTATTCTGTCTATTTTATAAAAATTATTTGTCTTTAACGAGATCTTATGGAATTTTACAATTGTACAAACTACAGACAGTTAAAATTAATATGGGACTATCTCTTTCATAAATTTCTTAAAAATAAGAAAAGTAGGTTTTTTGAGAAATGCTTGTTCGAAAAAGAAACTCTTAGTTTATTCCTTGAAGAAGGAAATAGATTTTTACGAGAGGTCGGCAAATCATTAAATGGGTACTTGCAAAAAGTGCTTTGGTTCTATTTTCAAGTATCATCGAAACACTGTACTATGCGTCTATAACCTTAGGTAAGCTCGTAAGCACAATCCATTTGTAGTATAGAGCCATTCTATGCTATAAATAAAATCATTTTCTTGTTCTTAAATAAATGGATCAGCGCGCATATAAATAATAAAAGAGGTTAAAATGGTTCGAAGAATGACAATAAGTCAAATATTCATTTCTAGTTACTTCTCTAAATTGCTATTTTCCCCCAGGTTATATTTTTTTCTTAAATCATATAACAACGAAAGTAAAGTAATATGTAGTAGAATAAAATATAAGTTTTAGTCAAGTTTCTTCTTTTTTCTTCTTAAATATTTTTTTTTCTTCTTTAAAAAGCTAAACTAATTTTATAGTTTTTCTTTTCTTTTCACTTTTTTTTACCTCTGACCCTAAAAGGTACTATAGCATTATTGAAATACGTTATAGTTATAGTTGGAAATAGGGAAGAGTTTGCTAAGCTGGAAAAAGTTTGTCTTCTAAGTATTGTGTATTATAAAGAAGGTATTTTAGCAGAGGTCATTTTTTTCAGTATGACCCTTGTAAGGGTTTGGTTTTTGCCCTCCTGCTCTAGGGAGTTCTTACCCCTTTGTACACTTACCTCCAGGTCATACAGTCAGGGTCTACAGGGGCTCTAACCCCCCTAGGGGCAACCTACACCCTTTACCCCTTGCAAATCCCCTGACTTTATTTTTTTCCTCTTCCCGTATTTTTTTCCATTAAAATTACAACATAAATATATTATTTACTATTTACACCTCGGTTGAAAACTATAAATATTTACAAATGAATATATATTTTAAGGAAGAGGAATTACAAATTGGCTCCAGTTTTTAGAAAGTTAAATAATTGCTATCCCTGGGAGTTCACCTGAGTCCCCCTGGATCTTAACGAAATATAATTTCTATTTGTTTCCGTTTTCTGTATTGTTTTTTCACAACCATTTTTCTCTTGATGAAAAGCCGACAACAAATAATAGCTGGCCACACACGAGCGGATTTTTTGACGGACCTGGTCCGCGGACCGGGTCGGCGGACCGCAGGTCTGTTGTTCCTCCACTAACGTGCAAACCCCGTCCGTCGGATCTAGTCCTTCAACTCGGTCCGCGGACACGGTTCGCTCGTGTGTGGGGCAAATCCGCGGATTTTTCCTTGTTGGTCCGCGGACCCAGGTCTGTCCAGCATGCTCGACAGACTTGGACAACGGACGACGGATCTCAGTACTTGCAACTTTTAGGTTTCTGTACAAAATAAAAAAGAAACCTTATATAACGGCTCTGTCTGTCTTGTTTTTCTATCTGTTTGTCTGTCTGTCTGTGTGTCCGTTGGCTTATATCATATAAAGCTTATATCAACTCATAAACTACTATAGCTAGAAACATAAAATTTGGCACACAGGTACATCTCGGCATTTTAGACAACTGGACCAATTTTGGAGTTTTTACACGTAATATTTTCAAGANAAGAGCACCTGTACGGTAAACAGAGGTCCCGTGGTTCGATTCCCGGTGCGGGGGTGTATTTTTCTCTGTATGTCTCCCGTAGTTATTGATAATTGTAATTTGGATTATTTAAAATTTAATTTTTCCGTAGTAATAAAACTACCAAAAATTTAAAAATTGTATATGTGTTTATATAATTTTTTTTTTTATATATTTTTTATATATATATGTTCTTTTATATATATGCGAGTAATTTTATTTAATAACTAATTTTTTTCTAATACAGAATTAAAACAACCCATCATTTCATCTATGTGCAAAATTTGGGAATGATTGAAAGTCGGAAAATGGTTCAAAATTGGGGTAATAGGAGTGCGATGAAACTTACATAGCAAAGTAATAAAGACCAGTAAAAATAGAATTTTCACGGTATCACAATACTTTCTCTTTACATACACATATACTCTCCGCATAAGTAAACAACAAAACTAAATAAATTTCAAAATAATAAGTAAAAGTCACAAAAGAAAAACACTAAAGAGTAAATAAAATGTTGAGAAGAGCTTCATGCTTAAAATGATTACGACGATAAAGAGCACGGCATTTAAACACGATACCAGAGCAGAGTACTTAGACTTAGCCCTCTCAATGCAGGCAACAGCATGCACCAATACACTTCTAACTAATACCAAAACTTACAATATTAGACAATTAGACCTCTGCTTACTTTTCATTCTACATGCAAACAAACTTCCAAAATATTTTGATAACAAGGACTGACTAAAAATTATCAAGTAATCAATGTTATTTATTTCTCATTAAGACCCAGCACACTGAAGTAAAGCTATTCAAGCGTCAACCATTTTTTATAACATGGAGATTACTCAGAAATTAATCTGTGGACACCATTCTTAGTTTATTCCTTGAAGAAGGAAATAGATTTTTACGAGAGGTCGGCAAATCAATAAATGGGTACTTGCAAAAAGTGCTTTGGTTCTATTTTCAAGTATCATCGAAACACTGTAAACATTTAAGCCTGGTTCCCACGGGGAGTGAAGACTCTACAGTGGCGCACTAAAGAGTGAACTCGGCCCGTCTGAACGTGTCGCAGTGAACTCTGCTCTGACGTGTCACAGGGAGTGAGGATAGTTCACTACTGCTCACTCTTCATATCAAACATGTTTGATTTTCAGGCGTGAATACTCCTGTCGCCAGCCGTTTCATAGAGGCAACACCTTGTTTTTTTGTTATCTCTCCTCCACCCGCGGCTAGAACCTTTAACCTTTGCTTGTGTTATTATTACTTATTATATATTATACTATATTATATACTATTTTATATATTATACTATATTTATACTATAATTATATTATACTACATTATTATACTATACTATATTATATTATATATTATACTATGTATTTTATTATGTTTCTTCTTAGTTTGCATATCATACTATATTATATATTATACTATATTCTTCCCGTTGTTTTAAAAGGTGGTAACTATGTCTGTGCCGTCGGCATCGGCTCGTATTTTTAAATTGCAAGACGGTGAAACTATTAAGTTTCTAAAATTGTATTCCAGTTACTCAGTTTTATATGATTCGAGCTGTTCAAATTATAAAAATAAAGATTTTAGAGAAGCTCGTTCATGGTTGGCACCCTGGAATCAACTGAGAAGTGAGAAGCGTGATCACTATCCTGTGTGAACTCTCCACGCTCCTCCGCTACTTCACTCTTCTTCCCACCTCCAGGCATGGGCCACAACAGTCTTCACTCTAGTGTGGCACTGTAGAGTGTTCACTCCCCGTGGGAACCCGGCTTTTTAGATAAAAACTCTAATTGGATAATTTTGTAGTTAACTTTTCAAATTTGTTGGTAATCTCTCAAGTACATACTATATACATACATCGATTTCCAGTTATTTTACTTAGTTACTCCAGTAGTGGAAGAAGAAGGGCCGTAACTAACCGCGCCAGAAAATCAAAGTTTTTTTCTAAAACTCATCATTAAATTTACAAAACTACCGAAAAAAATCTGCCGTTTACGTCTACCTCTAGTTACCTTATGATATGTGCAATAATTCCTAAAGACATATTGAAGAATACACCATTATAATTTTGTGCCAGCGACAATCACTGGATTTGCTTCTAAGAAAACGGGCCTAAATATGTAGTGTCAGAGGCCAGAGGTTTGATCAATTAATAAAAAAATAATAAAACTAAGATTGTAGGTTCTTAGCACTAATGACTCTTTATCGCTGCTCCTTTCTTTCTTATCACTACCACTCTCTCTTATTACGATTGTGACTTACTCCGTTATCACTGCGACTTGGCTTCCTTATCACAGGTACTCTCTCTGTAATCACTAATACTGTTAGTCTATCACTAAAACAGACGGTGATAAAGTGAGTGATAAGGAGAGCTGAGAGACCCGTAGGCATGTTTAATTAGCTAGGAACTTCGTGTGGGTTATTATCTTGTGAAAGCCAGGTTGGGGACCATTTTTCCCTCTGCTGAAAATGTCGAGAACTCTCCTACCCGTTCCCTTTTTCTTGAAGCAAGGTTAGGCACCCTTCAAACAGCTACTTCATACTTACACACCTCAACCAAAGTCCTTTTACATCGTCAAGTTACAATTTTAGAAACATAGACTTGAGAAAATGAAAAAAGCCAAACAAAACACCAACGTGTTTGCTAACTCTTAAAAAATGAATTTTTCTTTCGAGCTTTACATTTGTTTTATTGCTTCCGAGCTTACCGAATGTAACGGGAGCAATGTAAAAAATAAAAAAAAATTGTAATTATTCTGAAAATAAATAATGTTTTGTCTCGGAATTAAAAAAATCGTTTCAAAGAAACATTCTGGTCTTGAGACTGTCTGTCGTTAAACCTTTTAGTAAACTACTATATCTTAAAATCTATGGGCCTAATTTTGATGAAATTAGGACAGTAGGGCATAATTAGCCCATTGTTAGTCCCATAATTCAATACAAACTCCAGTTTTATTGAAGCTGCATGCATGCTTCAGTAACATGTTTTTATTAACAACTATGCATATCTTTAAAAATTACTAAATGTACTAATTCGATTTCGAAGAAATTTGGAAGATCGTCAAAAGTAGCCCAGCGATGGTCCCATGTACATATATAATAACTTTAACATCTAAAATAACATAATTTATTTTTTTACCAACATATATAATAACATAATTTTAACCCTCTGCGTGTTACCATTCGTCCAGTAATAGAAAACGAGGTAACTATAATAGACAGACTATTGCCAAAGATTGTCTACATAAAGAAAACGTGAAGGCAAAAGCAATCGATTTTTTCTCTATCCAGCATGTTGATCTGTATAAGTCAAGCCGTCAACCAGTTTACTCAATTACAAATTCAAACTCAAAATTTATATTTTGTAAAGGTGCATAAACAACAATTGCATTGGTAGGGGATAGCCTCCTAGTTAAGTAATAATATTATTTTTCGGTTTATAACTTAGATTCTTATCTTTTTTAGATTCCTATCTTTTTTATGAGAACTTCCTACGCTTTCTTAAAAAAACATCTGTTCGACATTATAGACTTAATCTAGAACTATAAGATAGTACTGCTACCTGGCTAAAGAAGCAGAAATAGAAAGAACTAAAAATTCACTAACCTCCTAGTAGTACTTTTCTCTAATCTCTGAAAGACATCTAAACAAACCTTTTCTCAGGTCAAACGACTACAAGGTCGATACAAGCTCGATTTAATTCTATAATTAGAATTGATACCACTAATTACTAGTCCAGGGCTGTCTGCATGAAACAACACCCGTGCTAATTAATAACTATTGTCTCCCGCCAAAACGTAAAAAAATCAAATTAAAAAGTACAATACATAATAGCAGCAACATTTTCAATAGTTAACTAGATTCCATTCTAACTGAGAAGTGAGAAGCGTGATCACTAGATTTGCTTCTAAGAAAACGGGCCTAAATATGTAGTGTCAGAGGCCAGAGGTTTGATCAATTAATAAAAAAATAATAAAACTAAGATTGTAGGTTCTTAGCACTAATGACTCTTTATCGCTGCTCCTTTCTTTCTTATCACTACCACTCTCTCTTATTACGATTGTGACTTACTCCGTTATCACTGCGACTTGGCTTCCTTATCACAGGTACTCTCTCTGTAATCACTAATACTGTTAGTCTATCACTAAAACAGACGGTGATAAAGTGAGTGATAAGGAGAGCTGAGAGACCCGTAGGCATGTTTAATTAGCTAGGAACTTCGTGTGGGTTATTATCTTGTGAAAGCCAGGTTGGGGATCATTTTTCCCTCTGCTGAAAATGTCGAGAACTCTCCTACCCGTTCCCTTTTTCTTGAAGCAAGGTTAGGCACCCTTCAAACAGCAACTTCATACTTACACACCTCAACCAAAGTCCTTTTACATCGTCAAGTTACAATTTTAGAAACATAGACTTGAGAAAATGAAAAAAGCCAAACAAAACACCAACGTGTTTGCTAACTCTTAAAAAATGAATTTTTCTTTCGAGCTTTACATTTGTTTTATTGCTTCCGAGCTTACCGAATGTAACGGGAGCAATNAATAAAAATAACAACCCAAACAGGAAATTTTCGAGCTTATGCTACGTAAAAGGCCTCTCAGAAGAAATTGCAACATTGTATCAAAAGTTTGACTGTCAGTTGAGTTTTGGTTTCAAACCAATTAACAAATTGGAGAACAAACATTTTACAAAATTAAAGGACAAGCTAGAAACAGCAGACAGGATGGGGATAGTTTATGAGGTACCATGTAAAGATTGCCCAGGAGTCTACATTGGGGAAACCAGACAAACATGGGCAAACAGGAAAAAGCAACATGAAAGTAACGTAAAGGCCAAAGATGACAAAACCGCGCTAGCCGTCCACGCCAAACAATTGTGCCACCAATTTAATTTTGATGAAACTAAAATTCTAATGGCAGAAAATAACGATAAAAAACGATTGCTTTTAGAGGCTTTACAGATTTCAAAGAAGGAGCAAAACTTAAACTTCAAAAAAGACTGCCGTGAACTAAATAAGCATTACGCTGGAATATTACACCAAATTAAATAAATTGTTGACGTCATAACCTCTAACAATATAGAAACATAATATGTAATAGTGTATGAAAAATTTTTCAGATTTTAATTTCTCTAGTTACCATTAAATTAATAATTCGAATTATAAAATGTATATATGTGTGTATATGTACAGATATGTATGTATGTGTGAGTGTGTGTGTGAACTGGTGTGGTGGCAGTTTTAAACAGAAAATTCTATTTGGACGACAGGTAGTAAATAACATCAACGCAAAATCCGTCACAACTGAGTTAGCGACTTATTAAGTAGGAAATTGGATTGTGTCCAATCTTTAAACGAATTGTACTGATAGTTTGCAAACTCAGATTTGGCTATTAAATCCAGGATTTCAATCCGAGAGCCGTATCGTTTAAACCTTGGTTGGTGAAAATATAATCCATACAGTCCTAAATGTACCCTTTGTTTGAATCTTTACATCTCACCACTATAAATCTTTCACTTGTAAGCCGACTGACTAGTCATCCTAATCCTCATATTGAAATTTACACCACCCACTACTATCGTGGTAACACTTCACCCTAGAGAGTGTAAGGGATTTAGATTTAAATCCCTAAAGGTCATATGTATACCTAACACTGTATATTTTCATATCTGCGATAGCGTGTAAATCCTCATTATTACTACCTATTAGTGTGAATTTTTACACGCATATCTTTGTTAGTAAAGGAACAAATCCGAAAGTCTATGTTGGACTAAATCTGGAGGTTAATCTCTTTAACGACAACCTCACAAATGGTTGCATACGTTTTTGTAAAACCCTACAAATCGACATATCCAATAGGTTTCCCTCAATAAAGTAAATATTTTATTCTATTTGAACTCTATAAAATAAATATTTAATTCTACTTTTGCTCTTTTAAATAAAGATGAATTATTGATATGACGTCGGTGAAAGAAAACTTCAAAAACCCGGCTTAAATTAATCTGAAGGGAGAAAAATTGTCTTGAAGAAAATATTTTCTTTAACACNTATTATGAAGTACCTCATGGATAACTAGACAAAGTTTCGGAAGTATTTTCGAACGCATGTTGACTCTATCTTTTTTTCTATATTTATTTATATTTTTTTCTATATAAAAGCCTATATTTTTGTCTCTATGTTCCATGTCTATATCCCTTATCCCCAGCCCCCTTGTATTGCAGGACCCTTGGAGGCCGCCAAGATCTAAATCCGGCCTTGGCTATATAGAAATTTACTGCAATTGTAGGAGGAATAGTGAAAAATGGAACGAAATTTAAAGCTTATTTGCATCAAGAATGATGATTTTTTTTCTTTCCTGGTCCTGAAATGAAAATAACGGGCCGCCGGACATCTTGACGTCGGAAATCAAACCAGAACTGATCAGAGGACGTGACTTTCGCACCACGCGATAGGCGGTCGGGATGTACCAGACATGATGGCTGCTGTCATTCAACCCTTATTTTGACTGGCCAGCGTCAGGTTCGATTTGGGACGTGCGTTTGCTAGTCACGCCGAACGTCGATTGGAGGAAAGTCACGCGTCAGAGAATATGCAACTTAAGTAAAAAGTAAAAATCAAGTAAAAGTCTCTTTAACGACAACCTCACAAATGTGTGCATACGTTTTTGTAAAACCCTACAAATCGACATATCCAATAGGTTTCCCTCTATAAAATAAATATTTAATTCTACTTTTGCTCTTTTAAATAAAGATGAATTATTGATATGACGTCGGTGAAAGAAAACTTCAAAAACCCGGCTTAAATTAATCTGAAGGGAGAAAAATTGTCTTGAAGAAAATATTTTCTTTAACACGCACGCGATATCGTACATCGATATCTGTTGTTTGATGTTTCGTAACAAATAAATCGATACCCGACCATAAATGATGTTTTGTAACGTACATTGATACCTGAACATAAATGATGGATTCGATTGCACATTGATGAAAATACCATAGTCATAAACAAAGATCAACACATGATGGGTTGCACATCAATAGCACTACTATTATATAAAGTAAAGGTCTTTTATGTGTGGTAATTGAATGGTATTGACATTTTATGCATCATACATCAATGTTAGTACCTTCGGTACAACCCATAAATGATCTGTCGTAACAAACAGCGATGTCAATACCATCGAAAATCAACCATAAATTATGTATTGTAAACATGAACCCATCCATACCCTAGATTGAACTTTACAACTGGAACGAATTTCATTTTATTTTCTTTTTAACCTGTTTGTATAGGAGAAATAAGTGTCCGTTATAATTTATTGTCTAGGAAGCGAGTTGAGTTGAGGTAATTTTACTACACAAATAATATTATGAATATATTATAATTTTCCTTTGTAGTAAGGTTAATAATAAGCAATGCAGAGACGCTGTTAATATAATATAAGTTTCAGTCTTAAGGTCCGGTCCATTCTTACTGGTTTTACCACACAAGTCTGAGGGATGGAGCTGAATATGTAACTACTTACATACTATTAACGTCATCACTAGACCTAGAGTCATTGTTCCACTACCGCCGTTCATTGTATCGACCTTCCTATCCACCAACCCGACTAATAACAATCTCTAATTAAACCAAACTTGACCAAACAATAATTATATTATCACATCAATTGGTGAAGTACGGTATTTTATATAAAAAAAAACTTATTTTGCCAACTAATTTCGAGAAATGTATTTGCATCATCAGGGTTATGTATGAGCAATAACTATACTAGACTTACAATCTAAACATAGTGGAGCTTTAAAAGAAATAGGTATGAGTTACACTAGATAGGTGTGGAGTTTTATAAAGGTGTGTGAGTATGATAGTTCAAAGCTCTGATAATGTAAATAAATTATACGAAAGTAGTAGCAAATTAATCCTAAGTTTAGTATTACTGTACATTTTTGCATTATTATTTAAAATAATAAGTTATTGTGAGGTTCTGCTTTATTATATAAAATCAAAGTTTGTATGCCACATTTTTTGAAGCGAAAAATAGAAAGTTGTTCATATTATTATCAATATATGGTTCATAAATTTCAATTATAATGATTGTGAAAAACCAAAACAAGAAAAATAATTAAATACCTTTAAACACTGCTGTGCTCTTTCAATCAATCCAAACTGTTCTTCAATATCCTTTAAGATAATTTAAATACGTGTAATAAAAAAACAACATGGCCGCCGAACATAAACTAGAGAAATGAACGGTCCACTATCGCGACTGCCAACAACAAAAAGAATAAAACTCTAAAATTAATAATAAGTATAAAAATCATCTATATATATAAAGATGAAAGCCCGTGGATATGTATGTATGTGGGTGGGTATGTCCTTTATACAAATCTACAGTTTTAGTCCGATCTTGATGAAAATTTGCACACTAGACCTTTAAAGCAAGGGGAAGGGCACTGTCTACATGAATTTTCAAAGTTTATTTTTGGTACCCAGGAGTACGGGGTACAAGTAATGGAAGCGGGGTCAAAGTAATAAATACCCTTCATGATGCATATCGTTGAAAAGCTCTTTGAGAGTACATTAATTGTTGTTATGTATAGTTTTGTCATATTTTNCTAGATAGGTGTGGAGTTTTATAAAGGTGTGTGAGTATGATAGTTCAAAGCTCTGATAATGTAAATAAATTATACGAAAGTAGTAGCAAATTAATCCTAAGTTTAGTATTACTGTACATTTTTGCATTATTCTGCTATATTATATAAAATCAAAGTTTGTATGCCACATTTTTTGAAGCGAAAAATAGAAAGTTGTTCATATTATTATCAATATATGGTTCATAAATTTCAATTATAATGATTGTGAAAAACCAAAACAAGAAAAATAATTAAATACCTTTAAACACTGCTGTGCTCTTTCAATCAATCCAAACTGTTCTTCAATATCCTTTAAGATAATTTAAATACGTGTAATAAAAAAACAATATGGCCGCCGAACTTAAACTAGAGAAATGAACGGTCCACTATCGCGACTGCCAACAACAAAAAGAATAAAACTCTAAAATTAATAATAAGTATAAAAATCATTATTAATAAAATAAAAAAATATTGTTAATAAAAATAATTCATACAAATCATTACATTTAAATACTTTTTGTGTAACCGTTTAAAAAGTAACGTTTAGATATTTCTTTATTTAATTTTTTATTAATGTTATTGGGATAACCTCCTTGCACTGTTATAAAAAGAATAAATAGACCTTTGTTTACATAATTTTAAATTAATAAACGTTTAAAGAAAAAGATTTGAAAAACAACACGTTTTATTAAATCTAAATTTAGTTTAAATCTTGCTAAATACTGACTTCTTTAACGAGAACTCTATGAGGAATAAGGAAAATTTCCTTTTTTGCACAATATTTGAACACTTCGCGTTCTTAAAATGAATCCGATAACACAGCCAAATTAAAACTTTTGTCGAAAACTAATTAATTATGTACAATCTCCAATATATTTTACACATAATTATTCCTCTCCTCTAACATAGGTAGGTTATTTACGCACGCTTAGGGCCAGTAGGGTGTGTTTTGCCTTTATATTCTCTATTTAGAATCCATCTCCCCTTTATTATCAGCAATTATATTTGATTTTATATATTATATTTATTTATATAATTCATATATAATATAATATAACTATTTATTGTCTTTGTATTTAGAAGGAAGTGTGCAGACTAATATTTAAAACTGCAGGACCGATACCTCGCTAGAAGGTATACCTAAATAATACACTTTCTAGGCGGGATTCGGCAAATATAAACATCTACTCGATGTGGCCACCAAGAATCAACGCGAGAGTGGGTGGAATCACTCTTGAAGGTGCATATTATCTGACGCGTGATTTCTCCGGCCGATGTTAAGCGTGAATAGCAAACGGATCGCACGGTATGGAGTGTCAACTCTGCGGAGTTTGCAGTTCCAGCATCAGGTCAGTTCTTATTCGGCTTTGGTGAGGATTCAGCTATAATGCGCTTTATAAAGCCCATGAAGAAGAGAAGTGTTATCAGTTTTAGGTTTCTGTACAAAGTAAAAAAAGAAGCCTTATATAACGGCTCTGTCTGTCTGTCTGTCCGCGTCCGCTGGTGTCTGTCCGTTGGCTTGTTTCAATTCATAAACTACTATAGCTAGAAACATGAAATTTGGCACACAGGTAAATATCGGAATTTTAGACAACTGGACAAATTTTGGAGTTTTTACACTTAATATTTCCAAGATGGCGGCCCGGCTAATATGGCAGGTGACTAAAAAAAAGTTTTTATATACCATGGCATGTTATACATCAATTTAAAGGTCTTGAAGTGTAGAAAAAGAATATGCAATATTTAAACTTAATCGTACATAAACCGGCGATTGTCGCCTCACGGACTTACGTGAAGCGCGCCTTATTTGTTTTATTATGAAGTACCTCATGGATAACTAGACAAAGTTTCGGAAGTATTTTCGAACGCATGTTGACTCTATCTTTTTTTCTATATTTATTTATATTTTTTTCTATATAAAAGCCTATATTTTTGTCTCTATGTTCCATGTCTATATCCCTTATCCCCAGCCCCCTTGTATTGCAGGACCCTTGGAGGCCGCCAAGATCTAAATCCGGCCTTGGCTATATAGAAATTTACTGCAATTGTAGGAGGAATAGTGAAAAATGGAACGAAATTTAAAGCTTATTTGCATCAAGAATGATGATTTTTTTTCTTTCCTGGTCCTGAAATGAAAATAACGGGCCGCCGGACATCTTGACGTAGGAAATCAAACCAGAACTGATCAGAGGACGTGACTTTCGCACCACGCGATAGGCGGTCGGGATGTACCAGACATGATGGCTGCTGTCATTCAACCCTTATTTTGACTGGCCAGCGTCAGGTTCGTTTTGGGACGTGCGTTTTCTAGTCACGCCGAACGTCGATTGGAGGAAAGTCACGCGTCAGAGAATATGCAACTTAAGTAAAAAGTATCAGGCAAAAGTAAAAATCAAGTAAAAGTTGTAAAATGACCTACGTTATTTCCTTCTTCAAGGTATAAACATGGTTTTCTTTATTTATAGACTATCTCCACATAGTTGTATATCTTAAGAATTTGAGGATTTGGATTTCAGGCAAATCCCTCGGCATCACCGATTCCCAAAAGTAACCAAAACAAAAAGATAAAATATTAAGCTTATCATATTAAAATTGTTCATAACGAACAAGTAAATAAATTAAAAAAAAAAAAAATATAACATGCTTTATAAATTTTGAAAAACTAATAAAAATGATTACTGAGTTCAGTCATGGAAAATACATAATCTGTGCAAGATTTAGCTTTTTAGGTAGTTGGAAAGTGGGCCAAATTTAGGTTACAAGATTTGGAGACAAATGATAAATAAATCGTGTACTAATTAAATTAATAACACGGACAAATCGTGAAAACACGATTTAAAAATTGTTAAAATGGAGGAAAAAATCCACTCATTCACAATTAATATAAGGTACTGGGTAATTTATACGCATACGTACAAAATGCAACTCTATTAAGAGTTGCAATAGTCAATGCAATTTAAATTTATACGCCAACGGTTCTTTTTAAGAGAGATAAATATAATTACTACTAATTTAAAAATAAGTATCTTGGGGTAACACTAGACTCGTGTCCGTCACGTAAGGTTTCATAAGCCTTCGAGTTAAGTGGCCACACTTACACGGCTTTGAGCCGGTTTCAAGCGTATCTCAAGCAAATATCCAATACAACTGGTTACCAATAACCAACAATAACACAATGACATTCAGGTCAGCTAATATTAATATCTAATGCCAAATGCCACTGATTAGAACACCAGGTCCCAACAGTAATATTAATTCAAAAGCAACATACATTCCCGCAACACAAAATACATAAAGGATTAATCAGGCAATCAATTCCATGACTAAACTGAATAATAATTAATTGAACTAAGTAATAATACATGATTCAAGTAACTCGACTAATTAACGACTTAATACAATGGTATAAAACAACAATTTTTTAAAAATAATTGATTAATTAATTAAAAGTTTTCAATCAACACTTTAGAAGTTTTTGAAGTGGTAAGTAAAGTTTACAAACTATAAATAATAGAACAGGGGGAAAAAATAAAAATAAATGGTAAAATTTTTTTTATAAAAGGTCCTTCCATTAATAATGATCTATATTTTTACTGTGCTCTATTTTTCAATATACTTTTATATTAAAGTCAGTTGTTTTTGCCCTTCCTTAACTCCTGAATTATTTATTTTTAACTGTAATTTCCCCTTTAAGTATTCAACTCCTAGTTGAACTAGAAAAAAAAAACAAGAGATTCCTTTTTAAAATAAAAATTCTGCAAATTGTGAATGTTACTTTGGTTTTAGATATCAGGGAACAATTTTGGTGTCACTTCTGACTGTCAAAATGTTTGCGAACCAGCATAACTTAAAAACTGCTTATCCGATTTTCATTAAAATCTGATAATTAAATTTTTTATTAAATTTAGATGGTTGGTCACAAAATTAGCCCACTGTTGGTCCCAAATGAATTTCAACCTACTGCTTCCATTGGTTTCTCTTTTAAATGTGAATCAAGTTTTTTTTTTTTTTTTT
>KZ651091.1:571355-587259 GCA_001010745.2 Gerris buenoi | reverse complement strand
GGTTCCAAATTTCAGCACTTTCGCTTGAATGGTTCGGGCGCTATGAGCCAAAGAGCGACGGACAGACAGACACATCACCCTCGGCATAAGGGTTTTGAGAAGTATCTACAAAACCCTAAAAATATATACATATATACCTACTATATATACTATACATACTTCCGAGTTTACCAAGGTAGAAGCATTGTGTTCAGTTATATATGGGAGGTGAATCTTTTTTTACCCCCCAAAATAATTTTTTTTTATCCATATAAAACTATACATAATTTAAATGCCCTAAACATTGGCCTCAACATAGGACTGACCATTTACACTGATGGAAGGGCGAATAGCACACCCGAGTAGTGAATTCCCAGAGTAGCGCAACCGCCTATCTTATTAGCAGGCAAGTAAGATCATTCTTTTAAATAAAATACACAATATACAAGTTAACAAACTTATAGAGATACGGACACGACTGTGAGAAAACCTTTTCTTCGCTAATTTTAGCTGAGCAACTCAATGTGCAGATTTATTGAGTACACGATTAGCGTTCAAAAGAAATGAAATAAACGTGATCCCAATAAAGCAGCACGAAAAATCAATCAGAAACCATAAAGCTAGAGTAACTCGTAGGAGAATAATTCCTCTCTTAACATCAAGGCAATGTCGGATTTTTAAAAGAAATATATAAGTTTTTTTTATCATAGTATACTCTCTTGAAAAAATTTTTAAAAAAAAAAAAAAATTTGATTCAACGAACTTACATTTACCCTTATTCACAGAAAGAATAGTAATTGCTTTTTAACACTAGTAAGAGCAATGATCAAAAACATCGGGTTTTTTATATAACTTGGTTCAATAAACTCGATCGATAAAAAAAATCGTGAACATTCAATAACAAGCATTCTTTATACAAATATATAAAATGTGTGTTTAGCTTTAAAAAGTGGTAATTTATAAGCATGACATACTTTTACCGAAGCTTCAACTTTTTTTATTAAATGCCTTCTTATTTTTTTAGACAGCATTGAATTGTATAGTTAGTGTTAGCAAGGTTCGTCTTCATTTTTTTTTTTTTCCTTTTACATATGATATAAATACGTATAACGTTATCATAGATAATATAGATTATAGATCATTGTATAGACATAATAAATAGTTAATTGGCTGGCATTAACAATATTAGTTGTTTGAAATATTATGAAATAAGAAATTACTTACTATAATTGAGCCAATTTGTTAAGGATTCTTAGCCAAATTATGGGTTTATTTAATGCATAAAAAATTATAATAAAATAAAATGACTTATTATTTGGTCTAGCGTTTTGCATTAGCTTCAGGGTTTCGTGCTTACATATTTCTCTCCGGAGGAATATCGAACCCGTTATCTCGGCCTTTATATTCTCTTTATGCAATTAAGAAACTCGATTTTTTTCCCAAGAAAATTTCGTAAATTCGTTAGTTACTTTTAAATTAATATTTAAATGGATTACAAAATAAATAAAAAATGTCGGTACTGTTTAAAGAAATAATCCTTTCGATTTTTCAGAGTTTTTTGAGGGAGCAACTCTCGTACATGTGACAACAGGTCAAATTTCATCCAAATTGGTTAAATCGTTTAGACTTCTTTTCGCAATAACAATAGACAAACTTTTATTTACAAACAACTTTTTGGCTAAACCGTGTTAATTCAATAAAACTCTCAAAATAGAATTAAGGCGCCATCACAATATCCATATACAAACAATCTCTTTATATTTTTACCACATATGTGAGAGTAAAAATTATTTTTAAAGTCATCAGAATTCAATGAATAACGTTTTGAAGAATTTATCGAACTATGAATTTATGCTGTGAAAAAAACTAATTGGCTGGAGTATTAGATATACATATTATATAAAAACCCAATTGTTAAAAGACAGAGGATTTTATATTAGTAGAATATTTCTGCAGTTCTCAGAATCATTGGTTTGGAAAGAAAGATGAAGATGTTTTTCCTACTGGATTTTCAGATACTGGCTTGAAGCCAAGGCAAACAAAAGCTTTAGCAGAATGTCGATAGAATTAACAGAGAACAGATGCAAACCTCTGGATAAGGCTTATCAAACTACATAGGAGCTAAAGTGTAGAGTTAACACGATGCACTGCATGATGCATGACATAACAGTATCACCTGCATTGTAACCTAATGAGTTTAATATCTCACTCTCTGTTAGCACCTCTCACCCTTCTCATCTCATCTTATAACTATAACGTACTGCCATCATAATGACATAATACAATTTTTTAACTATATTATACCCGTCTTTCTATTAAAAAAAAAAAAACATATATGGGAGATTCCCTTACCTCAAACGCAAATATAGCAAAAATCAACTACTCGCTGATAAGACTGATTTGATATGATATCTTCTGGTAAAGGCGATTGCTAAAATAGTGTAGCCAGACTCAACTCTAATAAGTAGTAGTATAGAAAAATGACTTCTCTCCCTTGGAATTTGCAGGCGGAAAGTGTTAAAGGTACATAACGGTTAAAGATAAAAGTAATCTCCCTTATACCATAGACATAGATAATCTGTCAGACCATGAGACTAGGTAGGGAGAGACATGAGAGGAGTATAGCAGTAATTTAATTTAGTATCTTCTATATATTTAAGAACTGAGATTATACAAATTAGGGGAGTTGAGGTATATTACGTTCAGGTCGTCACATAAGATTGTTTTCACAATAAAACAAAAAATAAATAACAATAATAAAAAATGAAAAAAAGGATGAAGTTGAACAGATTAAAAGCAAATCAAGCCTGGGAATTGAAATAATCAAAAAGAAGAAGGGGAGAGAAGAAATTGCCCGCCTTTCTACATTCTCCTTTAATAACATTTTAGGATAATGAAGTTTGGTAAACCCTCTGCTCAAACCTCAAAAGAGGCTAGAGTTTTTACCAANCAAAAATGGGGGATTTCATCCCATAATTGAAGTTCTACAATCGACAAAAGTATTAAAATCGATTCCTAAAAGATCTCCCTTCACTAATAAAGCTTTTTCAAACTATTAAATATAACCGTATTCTTAATAATTGAGAAAAACTAGCTATGAGGGCCAATTACTGTCGCTATGCCAATTATTGTACACTTTACCCTACTCGCTGATAAGACTGATTTGATATGATATCTTCTGGTAAAGGCGATTGCTAAAATAGTGTAGCCAGACTCAACTCTAATAAGTAGTAGTATAGAAAAATGACTTCTCTCCCTTGGAATTTGCAGGCGGAAAGTGTTAAAGGTACATAACGGTTAAAGATAAAAGTATTCTCCCTTATACCATAGACATAGATAATCTGTCAGACCATGAGACTAGGTAGGGAGAGACATGAGAGGAGTATAGCAGTAATTTAATTTAGTATCTTCTATATATTTAAGAACTGAGATTATACAAATTAGGGGAGTTGAGGTATATTACGTTCAGGTCGTCACATAAGATTGTTTTCACAATAAAACAAAAAATAAATAACAATAATAAAAAATGAAAAAAAGGATGAAGTTAAACAGATTAAAAGCAAATCAAGCCTGGGAATTGAAATAATCAAAAAGAAGAAGGGGAGAGAAGAAATTGCCCGCCTTTCTACATTCTCCTTTAATAACATTTTAGGATAATGAAGTTTGGTAAACCCTCTGCTCAAACCTCAAAAGAGGCTAGAGTTTTTACCAAATTTCGGAGGAAGACATTATTTTCTTGAAAACATTAATTAACAATTTAAAAGAAATTATTTCTTTGTTTCTCTCTCTGTTTTTAATAATAATTTCAGACTAATCTGCAGAATATAGAGCAGTTTGAAAACCTTCTGCACAAACCACAACAGATTTAAAACATTTTGGAGGTAGAAATTACTTTCTTTTTACTTTTACTATATCTTTGGTTATGAGATGAGTGAACTTTGGTCAAGAACATCTAACTGCTATGATACTAGCCTAAGCTTCAGTCCTACAGTTCTAGATTCTTTAGCGTTAGGGAAGATAGGGACCTTTCTCTACTTATTGTTCGACTGCTAGTTCTTACGTTAACTGTCTCATGAGTCCTGAGTAGATTTAGATCTCAACAACATATATCTGTCATGATACTATCCTGACCTACAGTCCTGATACCAAGAATCTTCAATTCCTTTTCAACTTGGATCAGCCGCATACTTTGAGCGTGTTAGAATGCCCATGATTACTTACACTCCACTTTCTTTTCAATACATTCTAGCTCATTGTAATAACTTACTTATTTTAACACTTCGCCAGGTATGGGATGTGGCTTGCTTCATGATCTGCCTCTAAACTATAGATATCCATGCTCTATCCTGAGCTTAGATCCAATCAATATAGCCGGGGTCTTCCTCTTCGTTGATCTTCATGCCCTTAAGCATGTAGGATCTTCTCAGGTATCACCCCATACTATATCTGCTCCTCATGTCCAAGTGTGTACGTATACAGTTGACTAAGCCCTTCGGCAGACCTAGGCACTCCATGGGCTGTTGCTCCACAGAGTTAGTTAGATATGCACCAAATGTGACTTCTTTCTTTCAACCAATTAATTTAAATCTTTAGATGAAACTAAGTAATGATTTTTTAATGATAAATTGTCACCTTTAAAAAATGCAATAATTAATAACTTCTAATAACACCTTGCACATTTTTTTTTTAGTTATAAAAGGAGAATGAAGATTGACTATTGATGTAATTTATTCTCTCACCTTCTTCTTAATAATACAATACATCCAAATTTCTTCAGCCATGTGGGCTTAAAAGTTTAGTGATTGCCCAACTAATGTTTTCGATCTTAGGTTCATTAAACTTCACTGAACGCAAGAGTAACAATAATGTTAGGGTGAGCTTAGATATTTCAGATTAATCCACTGTCTGAAATTGCGTAAATCTCTGTTTTTAACCTCATTGCTACTGCAAGGGCCATTGTTAAGAAAGTTGCTGTTGTTTATTATCAACATATTAAAGCTCTATGAATTTCATAATGATTTTCATTATCACCTATGACTCTCTTAATGACTTTCATCATGATATTGATGATTTACTTCTGAAAAAGGAAGAGAGTCTCAACTGTTTAAGTTAATGGTTAATATCACTGATATACACTAAATATCAAATTGGAGATTAAACTCAAGTAAAGTGTTTGAAACAGGTATGTAGAACTCTTGAAGGGATCCCTGCTCAAAAACTATAATTACTTACCGGACTAAGGGATATTATCCCTTGTATATAACTATATTGAAAATAATATTTAATTTAGACTAAGAGATATTATCACTTCAATGCACTAAAGAGCTAATATTCCTTTGTCTAAATAACTTTGGGACAAAGATACATCACTACATCACTTGTAAGGTAAAGCTTATCAGAAAGGTCCCCATGTTCTATAGTTTAGCCAATACTGGATATTTTAATAAAAATCTCTAAGTTCATTCTAATCAAAACTCTATTAAACATAAATTGTGTCTAATCTGAATCTTATGATTCAGATCATATGAAAAGTTATGATACATGATTGTTATTATGCACTATCACTATTCAGATAGTGATAGTGAATAATCACTAAGGAGAACATAATTAATCTCTTTTTTTAACCAATTAATTTAAACCTTTAGAGGAAACTAAATTATATTAAACCTTTAGATTATATAATAATAAATTGATCCTTACAATATAATACTTGTTTTAATATAGCAGAATCATATAATAAGGAACAAAATATAAATATTAAAAAGTGTAATTATTAAATCACTCAAAATAAACATACATATTTCTTCTATAATATTATGTACTATTTTCATAAAACTAGTAATTAAACGAATATAATTATGAATATCACACTAAAATTATACACAACTAAAAGAATAACACTAAAAGAAAGTAAAACAACAATAATAAAGAAAAAGATGAAGTAGGTTCCAATCGAATAGTGGTTATCCATTGTTTTGTAAAATATAAAAATAAAAGGGAAGTATAAACATTCCAGAGCACTATGTGTTATAATAGGCTTCAAGGAAATGTAGATGTGACTAATATTATCCAATTATTATTTCGTATAAATCCAACAGTCATATTATCCCTTCACACTAAATCACAGACTAAAAATAAAACTGAGAAACGGATTTAGAAATACACCTACACTTGATTTTATTCCGGGTCGGTTTCAAGAACCCCTGAAACTGCGAAACCTTCGACCGACTCTGTAAACAATCTTACTTCTAAACGAATTTCTCACGTATTTCCTAATATTTAGAATTCCTTAATAAATTGATATTTTAACTTTAAACTAGGGAATAATGTCGATAAAAATGAGAAAATGCAGTTAAAATATTAAACATGTAAAAATAACAAACACGTTAGAAGCATTGAAAAGCCGACGAAATTACTTAATAACGACTTTACCTGTAAATATTTTGATATTATTTTCTTAGATTTAAGCTTATAATTAATTATTTATTACTAAAAATAGAATTATAATAGACGAAAAAGTGTAATAAATAAAAAATAGGGAATTCTTTACACCTTAGTTACGAGATCAAAACAACATTAAAAAAATTAAATACAAAAAAGTAAATATAATCACCTGTTAAATAATATCCTGATATTGGATTTGCATTCACACACTCACAATACACAGTTTAACTCGCGAAAAAAATAAATAACCCGTAAAAAAAAAAATAAACTAAAAGAAAACCGACGAAAAACACTGAAATTATTGAAATGAAACAGTCTTATTTTTTTTTCTTGTTTAGTACCGTGGAAGAAACAGTTTATAGAGAAGTTAGATGCTTCGAGGCGGCCATTACACTAACTGGGCTCCAGCCGAGATACATATCGATACTAATCTTAACTAACACCTATCGATACTTTTAGCTTTATTCTTATATCGATTACTTAACAATTTTTTTGATACTGTCGATACGTGAGAACTAACTCGAGAATTGCTACAGAATAGCGGGAATTAATAAACGTAAAAACGGAAAATAAGCATGTTAGAAAAATTTAACAACGTTTTTAAGATAAATTTATTATGTTTATAATAATAAAAAAAAAAAAAACTGGAAGTTAATATGGGAGTCTCCAGTGACCTCTTGATCATTATTAAGTTTAAAACTTTTTCTATGTATATGATTAAAAAAATTTGTTAACTAACAAGCCCGGTGAGTAAGAAAAAAAAGAGTTGACTAATCAGTATGAGTAGTAAGCGTAAGAGATGTCCTCCCTTTTTTTTGTTTTCTTTGTGATTTCCTCCAAAGTGGATGTGTATCCGTCTATATTTGTGTGCTCTATTACTCTATTCTATGTGTCGCACTTAGCTTTCTCGCGTCCTGTCGTAGAATGGTCTCATGAGAGTTTGGATCTGCTTCAATGTCCAATGTCCAAGGGGGTCACATTTATTTTTATGCACCATCAAATTTGTGCAGACTGTTGAAATTAATATAAGAAATTAATATCAGTGGGCTAATTTTCCCAAATTGTCTAAATATCTTCAAAATCGGATGAGTTCTTTTAAAGATATAGGTGTTAATAAAAAAAAAAGGTATAGTGAGCATGTGGAAGAATCATAAAATAAATAGGCGCAGAAGATTGAAATTTAGAAGGAATCAGTATAATAGTTGGCTAATTAAGATCTACAATCATAATTTTATTAATATCAGAGAAGTATTGTTTTTAAGATATGAGGGTTCGCAAAAGTAATGACGGACATACATGAGACTAAAAATTATCTGTAATGTCAGGATTTTTTTAATTCGGAGACATAAAAATATCGTTATTCACGCAATGATCTTAATGATTCCGTCTTATTTTAGTCTTATTATCTTATTTTAGACCAGATGTAAACGATATTTATTTTTAAGTAAATTCATTTACTTAATAAGAGACCAATCTAAATCTCAAATAACTTAACAATCTTGATGAGCCCCAACCGACTTCAATGCAATGACCAAGTGACAAGGATTGTGAAATAAGCGGTACCCAAAAATAGTTTTTAAAGACCCTGCTGAGCTGAAGGAGATGATACGGTCGAGAATCGTTTGGTGGCACAACTTTGCTTAATTTATACACTTGAGAGGTAATATTCCTTTGTCATACAGAACATTTGTATAATTTAAACATTTGAGAACTTTTATAATGTATTATTTGTTCATAGGAGAGTTGATGTCCCTGCCACAAAGAGAAAACGTTGGAGGAAGGCTGACAAGGGAGGATAACGTAAGAAGTTCACTGCGGGAACCAATTGAGAAGACTGGAATCAAGCAAAAGCCAAATAGAAACCTATTTACAAAAAAATGAGGGGGGGGGATACGAGTTTTTGGTCAAAAAAGGCATAATATAGGAGAGTTTTGAATCAATCAACACCAAGAATTACATATATATATAAAAAAAGAGAGATATTTATGTGTAAATAATGGCCCGCAGATGATCTGATTTTATCAAATAATAATAATAGCAGGCGGATAGGCTAAAATAGGAATAATAAAAAAAAAAAAAACTGGAAGTTAATATGGGAGTCTCCAGTGACCTCTTGATCATTATTAAGTTTAAAACTTTTTCTATGTATATGATTAAAAAAAATTGTTAACTAACAAGCCCGGTGAGTAAGAAAAAAAAGAGTTGACTAATCAGTATGAGTAGTAAGCGTAAGAGATGTCCTCCCTTTTTTTTGTTTTCTTTGTGATTTCCTCCAAAGTGGATGTGTATCCGTCTATATTTGTGTGCTCTATTACTCTATTCTATGTGTCGCACTTAGCTTTCTCGCGTCCTGTCGTAGAATGGTCTCATGAGAGTTTGGATCTGCTTCAATGTCCAATGTCCAAGGGGGTCACATTTATTTTTATGCACCATCAAATTTGTGCAGACTGTTGAAATTAATATAAGAAATTAATATCAGTGGGCTAATTTTCCCAAATTGTCTAAATATCTTCAAAATCGGATGAGTTCTTTTAAAGATATAGGTGTTAATAAAAAAAAAAGGTATAGTGAGCATGTGGAAGAATCATAAAATAAATAGGCGCAGAAGATTGAAATTTAGAAGGAACCAGTATAATAGTTGACTAATTAAGATCTACAATCATAATTTTATTAATATCAGAGAAGTATTGTTTTTAAGATATGAGGGTTCGCAAAAGTAATGACGGACATACATGAGACTAAAAATTATCTGTAATGTCAGGATTTTTTTAATTCGGAGACATAAAAATATCGTTATTCACGCAATGATCTTAATGATTCCGTCTTATTTTAGTCTTATTATCTTATTTTAGACCAGATGTAAACGATATTTATTTTTAAGTAAATTCATTTACTTAATAAGAGACCAATCTAAATCTCAAATAACTTAACAATCTTGATGAGCCCCAACCGACTTCAATGCAATGACCAAGTGACAAGGATTGTGAAATAAGCGGTACCCAAAAATAGTTTTTAAAGACCCTGCTGAGCTGAAGGAGATGATACGGTCGAGAATCGTTTGGTGGCACAACTTTGCTTAATTTATACACTTGAGAGGTAATATTCCTTTGTCATACAGAACATTTGTATAATTTAAACATTTGAGAACTTTTATAATGTATTATTTGTTCATAGGAGAGTTGATGTCCCTGCCACAAAGAGAAAACGTTGGAGGAAGGCTGACAAGGGAGGATAACGTAAGAAGTTCACTGCGGGAACCAATTGAGAAGACTGGAATCAAGCAAAAGCCAAATAGAAACCTATTTACAAAAAAATGGGGGGGGGGATACGAGTTTTTGGTCAAAAAAGGCATAATATAGGAGAGTTTTGAATCAATCAACACCAAGAATTACATATATATATAAAAAAGAGCGATATTTATGTGTAAATAATGGCCCGCAGATGATCTGATTTTATCAAATAATAATAATAGCAGGCGGATAGGCTAAAATAGGTAGCTTGGTCGAATCGAAATTAACGTTTTTCCCAACATCTTCTTGTGCTTTTTTTTATTTTTTTTTTATTTTATTTATTTATTTTTATAAAAACTAATAACTTAGGACCTGAACGGTAAGAACGGATTGTCGATTATGTCTCGTTCTAGAAATCACACTGCATCTAGAATATTTTGGTCTAATGTAACTGTAAAACATTCGCGGATTTTTGTGTACTGGTCCTGTAGTAGACACACAACTAA
The DNA here is from genome assembly GCA_001010745.2 of Gerris buenoi. Lineage (NCBI taxonomy): Eukaryota > Metazoa > Arthropoda > Insecta > Hemiptera > Gerridae > Gerris > Gerris buenoi. The sequence continues at coordinate 577,100 of KZ651091.1, read as the reverse complement.
CAACAAAAAACAGAGGGGATTCTAATTTAACAATTTTAAACAAAAACTTGATAAAATTTAAGAATTCTTTATAAGTAGAGGACGAGGACAGCAAAAATTGTACATTTGCTGACGTTTGAGAAGAATTAATTTTGTTTTTTACTTTTGGCTGATCCTCGCAATCTTCAAAATTTAAAAAAGTTTTTGACAATTTTCAAGTTTTAAAAACAATTATATTATAATGCTAAAGAAACAAAGAGTAGTATATTATAATGTTAATATACTAATAATAATATATAATATAATAATTTAAGAACAATTATTTGGTGATTATGACGGGAACGTACAATATGATGACTTGTTTAATTAAAGAGTTTAAGTAATTGATATGTCATCTAATTATGTAAATATTCAAATGGACGTACATTATGTACATATTGACAAATAAATATCTCATTGAAGATCTAAACATGTCTTCATTTCTAGATTATTTGTCTTTTATTTTAAAAATTTTCCATCTTTCACTACTATAAAATTAAAAATTGTAGTCTATTAAAAACCGATGTTGTATTATTGCAAACAACGATAAACGGCCAAACGAATTTTTGAATTGTGAATTAATAACCGAATCCTAGTTATCAAAATCACTTTTTAAATCGTAGTGAGAAATATCGAAAACTATCGATAGTTGAAGTCTTCGTAGAGCGGGGGGAAGGAGAGAGACTGAGCTTGCGCGGTTACACTAGCGCTGTGGAATAAACATCAACTAATTTCAGTCGCCAACTTTGATTTTCAAAACCATAACATAATTATTTCAATTTCAATAAACAAATCTTTTTATAGCAAGATCGAGATATTCTGTGTGTTATTAAATACTAAAAACAATGTGATTTGTTGGTGTCAGTCATTGAGTTTGTCTACAATTTAAATTTACTTGTTCTACATTTCTAGATTTTGTTGTGATCGAAGTTTTGTGAGATTCGTGTTTCTGTATGTTACAAGGAGAGTTTCCATTCTCATTTCTCTTACTCTATTGAGAGTAAGTTTGGTTGATTTGTTGCGAGATTTTTTTTTTTTTATTGTTGCAATTATTATTCACTATCTGACCCGGCGAACTTCGTACCGCCTAATAAACATATATAGTATAGCTACAAATTGGGTTGACAGATTTAGTTCTTTCGGTGTCTTCTTAATTCAACAAATATTTAATCTTATTGTTAAATGACTGCTTGTAATTCTGCTCTTCTTTTATAGCTCAAATCAACGACCAAGTTTCGATCAATTGACTATTCATTGACAAAAGAACGGCTGAGTTGCATTAAGTATGTGAGACTACATAGCTACATCGTTGCTAGGCAAAGATCATGTTTGGGAAATATTATCTCCTCCTCCTCTGCTCACTCTTTACTAGTTATGAAGGAATTTCATGTAGCAACTATTAATATGCGGATTTATCAATTCAAAACCTCATGGCTTTATCTATCAAGATATTGATAGGCTTGTGGTAAATTGGTTGAATGACCAACTTTGCAGTTGGTCTCATATGAAAATTTTTGTCTTTTGGTAGTAACCGCACGCCAATTAATGTTAAAAATTAGTTAATTGCATTGTTATACCCTGGGAATTAGAGTTATCGCTGGAAGACCTAAAACCTCAAACTGATTTATGCTAAGGTCTCACCAGATGTGACTAGGTTAGGCGCCTATTTAGTCTGGTGACTTTCCTTCTTTCTAAGGCCCAATGCACACAGAACAGGCGACAGGCGGAGGCGTCTTCTCCACACCTCTTCACTCATTTTGATGAAGCGGGCCTTCTGCAGCTCGTCCGCTCCATGCCTCCACCCGTCACGTGTTCTGTGTGCATTGGGCCTTTTACACTCACCTGTTCCACGCCTCGCCTGCACCTCACCCGCGCCGTGCCTCTGCCCGTCGCCTCTTCTGTGCATTGGGCCTAAGGGTGGGACAATACAATTTGTTGGAACCCTGCAATTTTACTATGTAGCCATGTGGTAAAGAGTTCCAGCTACTTCACACATCATACCTCTGTACAATGTACTGCTGAAGCGAATATGGTGTGATCATTAGGGAAATATGTAAATCAGAGCATCTTGGCGTGGGATTGAACCCTCGACCTTAAATGGGTCAGGGGTCAATGTAGAAATAAAATAAAATTAAGAAGCAAGGATTTTAATGAATATTAAATTCCGCATGCAAATGACCTAGTGACACCTCTAAAAAAACAGAAGGGTTGGTTTACTAGGTTACTTAACAAATATGGACATGGACTGCTAGGTAACTAACTGGGTTAGTTACCTAGCACTAGGCACCTACAGTATTTTTACATATAAAATGGTTTTATGACACTCAGGCTGGCCAACTTATGAGGGAAGAAATAAAACCACTGAGATAATCAAGTGACCTTTCCGGAACTCTCATTGGCTCCCCATCCTAATTTGTTGAATTTCCCGTGATGTCAAGTAACAATTTTTAGTTACTCATCTCCGGAGTGGCCTTAGATAGTTCTGTGTCAGATGTCAAGACTACCTATTTCAATGATTTTATTAATCTTTTGTTAGATTTCTTTTAGTAGAGGCCCAGCCGCTCAGCCCTGTCCAACTCCCAGAGGTGGGGGCGTAACATCATTTGTGATGGTGCTTCACCGTGGCTACCGTCAAAAAGTGGAACTAACACAGGGTAAACAAATCAATCACCTTTCTTCTATTTTTAGCCACCTCTACTGCCTCTACATAATAAATTCTGATAGCCGAGGTGTTTTGTTAGAAATTTTGAAGTTGCTGGTTCATATCCCGACAGGGTGGTAAGCTTTTTTTTTATAGATATTTTCAGCAGGATTAGTTGCTTTATTCCCTGATTATTCTAAACTTTATAACTAAATAACAGTCTAAACTATTAGCAAAGCTCCTTTAAGAGGGATGTTATCTTCCTCTATTACTCTTTATTGCACATATAGCACAAAACTGCGTATTAAATCCTGGGCTAGTATCTTGTACTTAAACTTGAAAGCATCAGTTTAGCATCACTTTCTGTAAAGGCCATTCATGAGAGCTAAGTGTTTTATATGGTTAACTTTGTGATTGTGATATGAGATAAGAACCTTTAACCCTTTGACTGCGGAGGTATCACCAGGTGATATCTAGCAGTTTCAACTGAGTGGCGGAAGGTATCACTAGGTGATACCAAGGGTCTCTGGGAAGGGGGTGCGTTGTTCAAGGGAGGGGATGGCAGAGCTTGTTCCTATGGGTTGTTTAGTCTTGTGGCCGCCTCAGGGAAGGTCTCAACTACATTCCCCTCAAGCCGTTTCTCGATTCCTTTTTTTTTTACTTGTGTTATGCGGGTTTGCAGACTTCGCACTTTTATTACACACAAATAGTAAGGTAAGCTATCTTTTCTTATTATATTCATTAATAATTTAATGTTTCTTTATTGCCTAGCGACGGTTAACGTATAATTTTTCAAATATGTACTGAAAAAATGTTAAAATTTTGGAAATTTTCATTTTGTTGCGTAACAAAATTGAAGTATGTTGCTTCAAGATTAGAGAGGTATCAGTTCAATAATTTCTTTCAATGTATCAGTTTAATGTTTTTTTAAACGAAAATTGTTTTTTCCCGATGAGCCAAAACAAGTTAATCCTCAAATGCAACATGAAAAGCGAACATGTCCAGATAACTCACAGCCTTCAACCACGCTTGAGCAGCCAGGAGAACTTACGAAAAATAAAACTTTACGTGATACAGCCATTAACACTGTGTTCTGCTTCAACCAAGAATGTTTGCAGTACTTCTTCCTTTGGACACTGTTCATTTAAGACTGTCTTTAGAGCAAAAAATACCAATAACCCTGGTATCACTAGGTGATATCTTCCGCCCAACAGTAAGGTTAAGTCAACTGTATGGCGTGAGGTATCACCTGGTGATATCTTAAATTTTCCTTAAATTTTGGGTAAAAAAATTTAAATTTTCCCATTTATTATAACTAGTAGTCGTTTTTATGCCATAAATGAGTAAAAAAAAGAAGAAAAAATTTCCGCACCAGAGTTGACCCCTAAGGATTTAGTCCCGCAGTCAAAGGGTTAAGTGTTCATTTTTATCAGTGCATAATAGGTGCATTTTTCATTGGCTTCAGTTCGATTAGAGGTATTTTCAGAGTAGACCACGGTCTAGCCATGATAGAACATAGAATAGAATCTTTATTGCTTGAAGAAATTGACAACTTCTTGTACAAAGGAGTTTCAGGTATCTTGATGACCTAGGAGATTTTTAACTATTGGTTAGATGAAAAAGTTTTTGTGCAAGTAACATGTCACTTTTTGCCCTAAAATTTTCCTCTCTTTCTCACTTAACCAAGTTTTCGGTCAAGCCACCTGTCCCGCCTGTCCCTTGCTTGATGATTAATTGAGGTTTTACTGCATATTACAAAAAACTAATGTATATTTTAATTTAATAATAAATTGTCGGAGACTCTTACTATTATGTATCCATAGTTTAGTTTTGCTGAATTTTCCATTTATTATTGGAGTATTACTGCTTAACATAATAAGTAAATAATGAAAACTCAATAATAAGTAAAAGATTCTTTTAAACAAAGAAAAAGTAAATGTTAGGAAGAGTAAAAATAAGTACATTTATGTAAAAGATATGAACTGTTGGATTTGTGAGTTTCAAATACACCGAAAAACCAAGAAGGCTCTTACAAGCTCAAATAAGGTAAGTTTCTAGGGATTAGAATGGCGGCCAGGCCAATATGGCGGATGACTAAAAAAAAAAGTTTTTAGTCACCATGACATGTTATACATCAATTTAAAGATCTTGAAGTGAAGAAAAAGAATAATGCAACTATTAAAATAACACACGTACTATTTTCAAGATGGCGGGCGATTGAAAAAAGTTTTTAGTCAACATATTATTATACATCAATTTAAAGGTTTTGAAATGTAGAAAAAGAATATGCAACTATTACATTTAATAATTTTAACTTAATTGTACAGAATAGGCGATTATCGCCTCACGTACTTACGTGAAGCGATTTATTTATTTTTCCCTTGAGTAAACTCTAATTGTAAGACCAGTGTAAGTATAAGTAGAACAGGTTTCAATGTAATTATAGAGTAAAGGCAGTCTGATAAAAGGGTCATTCTATGAAATGCTTGTTAAAATAAAAGGAGTTGTATTGCAACTCATAGATCTAATGATAGAGATCATGGGTCTATTAATAGGGATCAGTAATCAGTAAGTCCAGATGTCTTTAGTCCTAAATGCTACAGCGGACAATAAAGCTGTTGAAACATGAAACAAGTGAATTCAACTTGATTAAAACACATCGAAGGGCTTAATTAAGATTAACTAAGATGTTGCAGATGCTTAATTAGGTCCCACAACCAATAAAGCTTTTAGCAGAAACAGCGAAATTTCTGCTAAATCTAATCAAAGGCTAGAGAAGCATCCTAGACTGGCAACTAGTCTCATTAATTAAATTAAAAAAGTTATCCTAAATCCTAATTCATCTACCATTCTACGTACCAAATATTATAATTCATAAAGATCTTAATGTCCCTTTTATTAGAAACCTGGCCATAGAACGATATAAAAACTTTCACACCAAATTAGCCTTGCACCCAAATCCAAATGTCCAATCCCTTTCCTCACTTACTATCCCAACCGCTCCTCGCCGGAGACTAAAAAGAGAATGGCCTAGGGACCTTCTAAACCTGGTAACTTAACATTTAAATCTACATGTAAATATATAT
>KZ651091.1:554391-571106 GCA_001010745.2 Gerris buenoi | reverse complement strand
AATATAATAAAATTAGTGTGTATTTTGAGTGTTTATATGTTGTGTTTTAATCCACAGCAATATTACTTGATAATACCTCTTATTGTTGCAATAACCTTTTTTTAATGAAACAATAGCCAACAATTTAAAATTTTGAAATGTTTAAATGATATCAAGTAAAGAGTGAAAATATGTATATGGTGTTGTTTACAACTAGGCACTGGACCCTGTACTGTTCCTTATCATCGACTCTTCTGGTTTGGTTAGATCGATGCACTATTACAAAAATTAGCTACTAACTGAAAATAATGTTCAGTAGAATTTTCGGTCATAAGTGTATTCTTATAAAAATATCCTCCTTTTCTATTTCTTTTCCCAGGGGGATTCCAAAATTAAGTCCTAAACAGTCCTCACATGCAGACCCAAGGTGCGAACCTGGTTTAGTAGACTGTCTCACTGACTGACTATCCCCTTGAATAAGCTGCACTGGCAGTAAAAAGCGCAGTAGTAATAAAAAGTCATATAAATACAGTAGAGTCCCGCTAATCCGAACTAATTGGGACCGAACCCAGTTCGGATTAGCGAAAATTCGGATTAGGCGGATTTTTGTAAATTAATGTCATATTTTCACTTTAGGAGGCAATAATATCCTAATTTCGAAAAAATAGAAGTAAGATTGAGATGTTTTGTACTACCTCAAGTGAAAAGACCTTTGTAAAACGTAGTGAGACAACTGTTTCATCTTACGATAAATTAGACGAAGCGCTTTTCCTATGGTTTTCTCAAGAAAGACTGAAAGGAATCCCTATCACTGGCCCTCTAATCCAAGAAAAAGCTCTTCAATTAAACAACCTCATGGATGGTGACGCATCATTTAGTGCAAAAACCTGTTCGGATTAGGCGGATTTTCGGATTAGCGGGACTCTACTGTATATTCATATTAAGAGTTTTTGGAGGAAGTGCCCCCAAATTCTTTTCTTGATTTTACCCCGGTTCAATTTAGGTTCCTTGGGTCAGACAGAAATTTTTTAAAAACCACTTTTCTAGATTCAGGGGACCTTAAAAGGTGTAAATGCTTCAAAATAAATTTTTCTCACTATTATAATACTTTCTCTCTCTATACTAAAAAGTAAAAAATCTTTGGCATATCTTGAATGCACTGGGTACTGTATAGCAATGAGATGCATTGTTTACTTTAGACTTATAACCTAGATAAAAGTAAATAACAGTGGGTTACTCAGAGTTAGAAACACACGGAGTTCTCTCTAACTTAAGTATTTCAGGCTCTTTCCATTTTTAAGAGTACTTTCCGATTCAAAGAGTTATAATCCCTTTTTCACTAATTTATCTTTTTAATATGTATGTATTTTTTTTTTTTTTTTTTTTTTAATTCTTGCCTAGGGCAACAAAACACCTAGAAACAGGTTGAAGGAGACACTTTTTCTACACATTCAATGCCCCTTGTTAAGAAACAGGTTGTTGATCGCTGATTGCCTTTACCATATCTCCAACTTGCATTGCCACAGAGAAATCAAAACCAAGGGCCCCAAGCTTGCTCCTTGGTTCAGTTCCGCACTGAACAAATAGGTTATTCATTGCCATGGTAGAGCAGTTAGTATATTTTAGTTATCATTTTATAGATTGGCTAATTTGGATTGTACGTGACCCAGAAATTTTTTTCGAGTTGGACCTCTACCTGGTTTATATACGGGAGGGTTGTTTTTCTTCAGAAAATGAGCGGAGCACCGCGAAGCGGCTATTAAAAATTCAAGTGTACACAAAATTAAGGTTTTTAATTTATCACCTAACCTCCAAGGTTAGGTCACGTACAATCCGAATTTACATATAGATTTATTCTATACATACAGGTCAGAAATGGACAAAAAAGTTATTTCTGAATAGATGTTTTTTTAAAAATTGTTCATACCTGAAGTTATTCCCCAATAAGATTTACTTTTCTTGATATACAGCAAAAAACGCAAATCGCCGAGTAAACTTCTCAATATGAAAATGAAAATTATACAATGACACTTAAAAATATAACTTAAGTTTAGCCAACATAATAATACTACGATAAAAAGTTAGAAAGTTTACAAATGAAGCAACACTGACCTTCAAAATAAAGAAGAAGAGAAAGAGTAAAAGGTTTCATTTTATCAAGTTATAATTCAAGTTTGATAATATGAAGTTTTTATCTTTGATCTTTTAAATTAAAAAGTAACTAAATAATTAAAAAAATTGTCGTTTAATTAACAGTATATAGATTAAAATATTAGAGGATTAATATTATTTGCCTTATTAGTTATATTTTTGTTAAAATGTCTGAAACTGAACAGAAGGAAGAGGAGTCAGCTCCTACTGACGATGGAACTGCTTCTATTAATGAAGATCCAGCTAACGCTCCTGCACAATCACAAGAAAATAATAAAAGTAAGTCTGTATTACCTGTAAAAACTTAGTGGACTTAAAATACTATAATTATGGTGATGAGTTAAGCCTTGATTAATTTAAAAAAACCTATCACCTAACTATCTTTTACTTATTTTCCTTAATCCCTCGCGGGGTCGTTGAGCTTCAACAAGCGACTTCCGACAGGCTTTATTTTGTACCCCCCTCTTTATTCTTTAATTTTACCCGGATCTTTTCTTTCGTCCTGTAGCACTTTCTCCTCGCTATGGCAGTGAACAATCCTTAGTATGTATCAGAAATTTTATTTTGTAAAAGGGATTGATTTATCCTCTTTCATTTAAACAAACATCCTTGAAATAGCACAATAATCCTTAATTGTAATTAATAGGGCTGGGATGGGATTTTTAAAGATTAATTCAAAACATTGAATACATCATACATCTGTGTGATAAGATATCTGTCTTCTATAAGGACCTTGGTAGTAGGTTGTCAAGGAGAGCTGTTGGCTCTCTTATGAATAAAGTTAAGCAGTATCGGGCGTGGTTAAGTATTGGATTGGTGACCAAAGATCTGGGTTTTACACCCTGTATTTGTTTACCATTTACCACTCATAAGGAATTCCTCTGTCTAAATAACTATAAGACAAAGGAATATCCAGAATAAAGAATTTTGGGGCAAAGGAACATAATTCTTATGTATGTGAAGGTGATAATATCACTTAGCCTAATTAACTTTTAAGTCAAGGGATTATTTACAATTAAAGTAATTTTGGGCGTGTAACCATTGGTAAAATGAATATATGTACCAAAATTCAACTAAATTGGTCATTTAGTTAACCATGATAATAACCAAGTCATGATGATAACCCAAGTTATCATCATTGGTTGATTTCGTGACAGTCGTTTTTTCAGATTCTCTCCCAGACTCCAGGAGCTGTAATGTGCGATAAGGAACTTTGCTCCAAAAATTGATGGACAAAATTAAATTAAAACAAAAACTGAATTAACAATTTTGTGGTCAGTAATGTAGAATACGGAGTTCATTGTCACTTAAGAAGTGATATTTCTTTGTCCAATAGGTACTTAGAACAAGAAATATTATCTCTCCAGTCTGCAGAAGTCATAATAGCCCTTAGCCAAATAATAATTAGGCAGGGGCCCCATGTTCTGTACCCTCTTCTGAAACATTTACAACTAGAACTGTACCTTATCAAAAATAATAAAATATTTTTCTATTTATTTTATTTTTTAAGTACGTTGATGCTGATAATTATTTTCTAGAATGTATTTTTATATAGTGCTTATCTGTCTAAACAGTTGTGATACTGCTGAAAGCGACTGGAAATGCTCCTTTAGTGAAGAAATCAAAATGGGTAGTTGAACAGAACAGGCCTATGTCTTCTGTCATTAGCTTTGTTAGAAAATATCTCAAACTGCAACCATCCGAGTCTTTGGTGAGTTACTTTATTTTACCGAGTCTCATTGTTAGTCATAATTTTGATTGATTAAAATTTTTACTTTGATTATTAAGCTTAGAATCTCACAATAACATACTAATAGGGGCTAAGGGTTATTGGTAAAGAAATTCCATTCGTAACAACAAATATAACAAATAGTTATTCAAATAATAATACAAAAGCACAGTAAAAGTACAGTACTTAACTATTATAAGTGTTTACATCAAACAAATAATAGTGTTAAACATGCGTTTAATATGAGGTATTTGACTAATACTGAACAAAACAGAACTGGATGCAATTTGTGGAATTTTATAAGAGGACTCGTCAGGTGCTGGTGTCGAACAGCAATTTGTGGAATTAAGGCAATGGCTCTTCTTAAGTGATACTATAATTATAATTACTTACCTACTATGGCACTACTGCGCCCACCTGACCCTGAACTCGTGTCTAGACTTGCAATGTTGTACAATATTGTTTTAGAGAATCCCATATCGATGGACTTAAAATCATGCATCACCTGCAATAAATTCTCGGGACGCAGAGACATTTTGAGCTTTGAATTGCAGCAGCTCCTAGCTTATTATTATAATAAATTAATTGAATGAGATATTATGGATTTTAAATTCTGTATTACAAAGCAATGAGGAATTTAGATTCTAATTTGTTCAAACAAATGTTTTATACTTTTTTTAAAAATTTAATTTATTGTTTTAGTTTATGTACGTGAATCAGTCATTTGCTCCAGCACCTGATACAATTCTTAAAACTCTCTATGACTGCTTCAGTACAGATGGCAAACTCATTCTCTACTACTGCAAGAGTCAAGCCTGGGGATAATCACTATGAATCCAAACAATTATATCACAACTCAAACCCATCTTCTGATAGATGAATCTAAAAATGTATGCTTTTATAAGTAAGTTTGATTCGGTTGGAATTTTTTTTTTTTAAAATCTAAATTTTAATATTTGTGGTAAAAATAAACGTTTTAAAACATTTATTACCTAACAATCTGAAATTTTAAGTAATCTTTTTTTTCTATTACCTTCAGTGGTATTAAAACTTTGTTCAGCTATTTGCAAATGCCGACCTTTTGCTAGCTTGTAAAGAAAGAAAAAAAAATCATTTAGTTTAATAAGATGGTTACAATATTTTAATGCATCAGATAACGTAGTATCTAAACATTATATTCTGTCCTAAATATGTTTACATGTTTAAAGAGTTAAGTCAAATCAGTGTTAAACATGCAACAAGCTTAGGGACCTGGAGCACATAATTATTATTAAATGCCATAAATTAAAAGACATTGGAAATCTACTTGTCAATAACATTTCTAAAAGTATCCTGAAGTCACTAGATTACAAATTTCTCCTGAGCAAAAATTTAAGAAAATCATGGCTTTATGGTGTTAAGGCAATATCAAATGAAGAAAAAAATGTAATATTAACATTAAGATTTATCTCTGTCTTCTACATTAGCTTAGTAGAACCTCATTGTTGACTATTAAGGGCTAAAGGTTGTCTGTTATAATGAGTCAGGTTTATTTCTTAATATAAAAGGGTGCATATCATTGAAGTGCAGTAGTTAGCTATAAAAAGTATTTCTGACATATCAAATACACCTGCATAAAAATGGGTTTAATTAAAAATTATATGTATATGTACATACACACGTTAATCTACACTGCACTAATACACTGCATTAATCTTTGGGAAAAGAAGGCCCTCTTTTAAGTTGATTGCTTACATTTATTGCTTTGAACAAATAATTTATTTTCTACCGGGTTGGTCTGCTTCTTATTTTTCAGTTAATAACTGATGGCGGTGCCGTATTGGTTACTTTATACCAAACAAATTAAAATTCTATATTGAACTGTAATAATAAAAAAATATTAAACAAAATAATAAGGTTGATAATGATAACTTTCAGGCACAAAACGTAAAGTTATGATAAAAGAGTTATCTTTATCAGAGGTGTTCCCCTCTATTAGAGGATAAGACAAGGAGATATATTTATATAACTATTATTTTATTTCATTTGACACTTAAGATATTGTGCTGCATTTTGAAGAGAATTGAAACAAAGGCTGGATTTATGCTAGAATAGTCCAAAATTTAATTTTTTGATGTTGAAGATAGATGGTATTCATAGCTGAAAGTTCAAGAGTTTTATAAATAAAGGCCTTTTTTATATTAAACCTTTCTGTTAACATTGACATTCCTCTCTAGTCCTAGATATTATGTGTAATTTAAGCATTAACATTTTTCTCAAGAACATAAATATGTCTTTAAGCTTATCAAACAATGCTAAATTGAAGAAAATGTTTATTCAATTTTTCACATAATTATATTTTTAAGGTAACTGATGCAGTTAAGACTCACTTAGCGAATGCTCCGTTATTATAAATGTTTGTTATAACTCAGGATTTTGATTTCTAATCAAACCTTCAGAATATTGTAACATCAAGTCCATTAAATTTTCCTTAACAGCTAATATTAATTAAATTAATATTACTTCAAAATTATTAGTTATTTTTTGTTATTCCTGCTTTACACTCTACTAATTAGAATTTAGCTTAACAATTATTATTAGGGGCCGGCGTAGCCGAGTGGTTACCATCCTCGGCTCTGAAACCGAGGTCTGAAACCCAACGTGAGNTATTATATCTATTCAAATAAGCTATCATATCTATTTCAATAATATAAGAATGAATTAAAATTAAAGTTTTTGTTTAGTATCACAACAAATAATTAATAATTATAATTAGGAAAGAAAAAAAAAATTATACAAAACTTAAGTGTGAAAAGATATTATAAATTTAACCCCGTGTAATTTTCTACGTGAATAATGACTCTATTTGTAAATTCTCTACAAGCATTTTGAATTTGGAAATTAATTTATAATGGACCACAATCTGTGTACTTGAGATAAATTAAAATTCGTAGTAAACTATTGTGTTTGAGTTAGTTCATTGTAAATTTTGTTAATGTTGTAAAATGAATTGGAATTTAATATTTCAGGAATGAAGTTTAATTTAGAATAAAATAAACCAAAATTTAATATTTCGTGTTTTATTGCGAACCACATTTAAAAATAATATTTTTTTGATATCGTCAACAATAACAGACTTGGTAATTTTTTAAAGTTCTTCAAAAATTGAACACCCTGTACAAAAAAAGGAAATATTTTAGTGGTTTAAGACCAGATGTTTTTTATAAAGAATACTTCCTCCCGAAAACCATTCATTTTTCCTCTACAGTACAGCAACAGGGGACACAATGTATCTGATTCTGTATAGAGATTCAAAAGATATTTAAAAAATTGATTTATTATGTGCCTAAAATGAATATGTGAACTTAAACAATATACATGAGATAATTCAAGGTTATCTTAGATACAATATATTATAATTTTAATATATCTAGTTTAATTTTATTGAAAAAGGCAATGCACTGCTAATTTATCTCTATTGTATATTAAAAAATAGGTGGGCAATAAATATAAAAGCAAACATAAATGTTTGTTTTCTCTTTAGAAAATTGATTTTTTAATTCCTTATACATTTTTTTTTTTTTTTTAGTTTTTTATTAGTTCTTTTGTTGTGATTTTGTTTGCAAAGAAATATGATATAAATTACTTTTGTTGTATATATATATATTGTAAATAAAAATACGAATTATATAGTTTTGTTATTTATTGATTTGAATTTGAATCCATATAATATAATTTTGTTCCGAAAGAATTCAATTTAAACTACACATTCTTCAGTGAATTGTTCAAACTTTTTAAAATTTAATTTTTAAAAAGAATGGAATAAATCATGTGCTGAATAGAAAAATACCCTAATCCACAACAAAGAAAAAAGAGGTTACAATATGGATTTAAGACTATTTGTAACATATTATAATAATAATGTAACAAGGGACAGACGTGTTTCCTTTAAAATATAGGAAGAAAGAGGTATCACTATATTTAAGAGAGAGAAAACACTTTATTTACAAGAATAGTAAATGTGTGGGCTGTCCTTCTAAAAAGGATTGCTAATAAACACAGCAATTAATTAATTTATTATTTTTTACCAAATGGCTCAACAGCCAAGAGTTGGCTTGTAAGTTTATGTTTATTCATTATTTATTTTTATTTTATTTTTTTTAATTTTGTGGGTTTGGATATTTTCCCACAAGGCGCCTCATTTTGTAGAGAAGTGTTACTTTTTATTACACTATTAATATCAACTCAACTTGTGCCCTGTATCTTCATAAAATGTAAAGTGTGTTCTGCTATGAGATGTAAAAATACCATAGAGGTGATTCTACATCTTAATAGCACCAGAAGGTAATATGGAAAAGTGGTTGGTCAACTACAGCTATCATGCAGCTAAATCTGGCCTGTAAAGTTATTTTATTTTATCATAATAATATTTTTAATGGAAAAAAGCTCAAAATCATAACTTCCTGCCTTTACATTTTTAATTAATTAATTTATTGCACTTTCTTTGAAATCCCATCCCTTCGCAAGGCATCAGCATCTGTCTTTTTTTTTCTCACATGAATCCTCACTTTTTCGTTCATGCCAAAAGAAGTAGTTACTGACTATTACCTTTATCATGAAATTCACCATCCGAAAAACAATACATAAGTAACACAACATTAATAATTTATGTAGTTGTATGATTCAATAAAAAAAATGAATCCTAGAGTTGACTTTCAACTGCCTATAACTTTGGTCTATCAAGGGTCGGTAAACTTAAAGGGCAGGAACATTTTTTTTTTTTTTTTTTTTTTTTGGCTGCATTAGATATGTTTTTAATTATTGGGCACACGGTATGCTGCCTTTTAAGATTACCAACCCTTGCTATGACTTAAGTTATAGGAAGTTGTATGTACAAAAACTTTCCACACTAATTTTATGACTAAGGCTTTTCATGAACTGTTAAATGTATGAGTATAAAATATATTGGATAAGGATGGTCAACTATTACTAGAAAGAAAATAAGTTTAATAAAACTATTAAGCAAGAACATTTAAAATATTCAAAAATATATTTATTGGTTTCTGACGTAATGGAGACACCCAAATCATGATGATTTCTATCCACTCCTAGGTGGAGCACTTCCACAAGGGGTTTCCTACTTACACGATTCTAGGCTGCTGGTTAATTTTCCTAAATGTGTGTATAACAACTTAAAACACATTAGAACCACATTGTAATAAANCATATTATTTATTAATTAACGATAAATTTTTTTTTTTTTTTTTTTTTAGTTATTTATTAGTTCTTTTGTTGTGATTTTGTTTGCAAAGAAATATAATAGAAGTTCGATATAATTTGATAAACATATTTAATAATTTTGAAGGGATAGAAATTAGTAATTTGTTTGCTTTGAGTGCCAGATGGTATTTTGGAGTATATATAAGTACAATGATCAAAAAGAATCTTCACTTGTCACTTCCTTCTGCCTGAATCAAACAGGTAAGCGATTATTTTACTTATAATTTATTTATTACGTTAATTTAATATTACTACTTGTCTAACAGATCATTTTTAATTTTAAATTCTCTAAAATTATAATCATAAATCTTTGATTCTTGTAATTATTATTATTTTTTTTTTTTTGTTCCAATTCACATTTATTAATTAAGTCATTTTTATTTTAATTACTATTTGGCTATCAGATCATTATTAATACTCTGTATTTTACTGAATTTATTTTATAATTAATAATTTTTTCCCGTCAACCTTTTTTAACAAATCTGAATCTACTACAGTAAAGAACTAAATCAGTTGAAAAACATCTAGTTATTATTAATGGTCAACAAATATAGCTCTAAGAAATCTTTTGGATGAGATAAAAATATGTTTTGTGTTAATTAAAATAAATAGGAACCTGGTCAATTTGAACAAATAGTAACACTTAAATTATATCGAACTATATTTATAACAAGTCCTTAGGCCTGTGGCAATAAGCTTAGTTTTTTATATTTAGAAAAAAAATAAATTAAGTTATTATATCTATTCAAATAAGCTATCATATCTATTTCAAGACCAATAAATCGAAACAAACTTTTATTTTGATTGGAATAAAATCTGATTGCCTTAGCTTAGCAATAACTAACTAATCATTTCGAGGTGCGTCGTCGGGATACTACTCGATTATATAAATGATTTTTATTAATTAATTATTTCATCTGAAGGTTGTTTAAAGTTATGTTTTATTTTCAGCTGGGAGAAATTAATTTTTAATAATACCTTGGAAACCAGATTTTTTCCCAGGAGGCCAACTTACTTTTGTCAACAGTAGACTTTTTGTTGGGACTGTTTTTGAAAAAAAATATTTTCTATTTTCTTTTTAGGGTAGCACCCCCAAATTTGTGCTTAAATTAATTTTTCGATTTTGCATCAGGGAATGTTTTTTGTAAGTTTAATGCCAAATTAAATTGAAATCGGACTACAGATAAATATTTAAAAAGAAAAATCTTTTTTGGTCTCAGGGGATCTTAAAAAATGTAGTCTATCATAATTAAATTTTGGCACCATATGCCAGGTTATCAGAAAACCCAATATGTAAACCAAGAGATAAACTAATACTTACTTACTTCAGCACTTACTTACTTACTTACTTGAAACAGCTTGTGACCAGCTATGGCCTGACCAACTATAGAGCCTTCCAAGCTTTTCAGTCTACTTTTAGTGCTCACCATCTCTGAATATTCAGCTGTCTCACTACAACGTAATCTAATAATTAGGATAATCAAAAATTCACTGATCAATTAATTAATTACATTATTTTAAATAGTTTTCAAGATGTGTCTACTAATATAAGCAAAACATTAGTTCAATTGAAAAATACTATCTGTATTATTAAACTGAGATTTGCTTGATGAATAGACACGTAATTTTACATTAGAGTTAATTATTTAAATTTTATTATTAAATGTGTCATTTGTTGCAGATTAGTGAAAATGTACCGTTGGAGTTTACTTGTTGCCTTGTTTGGGTGCCTTGCCCTTACAACTGCACTCTCAGAAAACGATGAGGAACTCATCTCTGAACTCAACGAGGATGATCAGACCCTTGCTAGGACTCTTATCGCTAATCTGAAACTTTTGGGTGACAGCGAGGAGGAAGCTCCATCTGGTTAGAATAAATACATTTTTATATATTAACACAAAAAGAAACAAATGTATTTCTACAGTGAGCACCAATAAGCTTTGACTTTCGTGGGAGTGAGAAAACTTCATATTCTTTAGATCCCTCCTTTAATATCTTGTTGTTCCCTTAAATTAATATGAGTGATATTATGGTTATTTATGAAACTAGGCAGTGAAATGGAATTTTACTGGCGAGTGATTAGATTGTCTCCGAGCCAGAGGCTAGGACAGGCTACGAAAATTAATTGCCAAGGCACAAATTTTTCCTTTGCTGCCTTGTTCCATACAATATTTCATCCATGCTTAATGTATTGTTTATTATTAAAAAATCAAATAAAAGCTTTGGAATAATATCTATAAATGAATAGCAAACTGAATCTATTACAACAATGAATCAACAACAAAATTCAAAACACGCATTCATAACAAAACTTCTAAATGAATAATGCTTGAAAAAATATAAACTTTTTTTACTTAAACTATTGAAGATATTTTGAAAATATTTTAATAAATTAAGAAAATAAGTAATTAGGATAATTCAAGAAAAGCAGCTGCTCTAATCTAGAATGACTTCAATAATGATATGCATGTTCACCTGAAGCTGCAGTGTAGCCAGTTACTCCACTTTAAAAAAAACAAAAAATTAAATTTCTCTTCATTGAATTTATTAAAGAGAATTAACAAATATAAACAAATTATTTTATTGATAAAATGTTTATTTATTAAAGATTACTTATTAATATTAACCTAATATTATAATGTTATAAGACAGAGATAATATTATAAAATGTCACTGCCAACATCATAACAATAAATATTTTACTGCCTAGACAGTAAAATTGCATTTTCCTAAGTAAAAATCATTATTGTGGATTTACCAAAATTTCTTGGTGAAGGATTTATGACTTGTTACTATTGACAAGTGCTTGTTGCTTTGTTATTTATTGACTGTACTTGTTATTTTTTCCGAAATATTAATAAATCCACAATTTTATGTTTATCTTTTACTCTTCCCTATATTCTTTTATGCTTCCAAGGTACCAAATGTAGCCGAAGCTATTGATAATTCTGAAAAATTAACATTTTTCATGTCCCTGATTTATCAAATTCAATTATAATATTCAATTTAAAAAAGCTGAAAAGACAATTTTTATTTCTTACTCTTCGCTATTCTGTTTTTTTTTTTTTTTTTTTTTTTTTTTTTTTTTTTTTTTTTTTTTTTTTTTTTTTTTTTTTTTTTTTTTTNATTGTAGTATTCTATATTTTCTTTTACAAAATTGTTATAAACTGTATAGATTTACTATGTAAAATTTAACGCAAGCAAGACTTTGAGGTCTGATGATGCCCGAAAGGGGTTAAATATAACCTTTTTTTAATTAATTTGTACTCACCTAGATGATCTTTTTTTAAAAAAAAGAAATATACCTACTGTTTCTTAAGCAATGTAAAGAATAAAATTTGTTCTTTATAATATGATTTTAAAATAAGTTTGATATGTTTCAAGGTTTTGAGCGTGGTATTAAGGACAGAGTTACTGCTGACTGTGACTGCCAAGGAACAAACAACTGTGGTTGCTGTACCAGGATCCAGATTGTTGGAGACTCCAGGGTTAAACGTAAACTATTTAATTTTAATATTAACTATATCTCTACCAGCTGATTAAGTCTATTGCCATCATTCAAGCTTTGGAAGTAGGGAATCCGGGTTCAATTTCTGACTCTGCAAGGGTCCGGCATGGCAATGTAAATGGGTTACTACTTAAGTGAAGTGGCGTCTATCTGATTATACATACCAATTTTACAGTTTATGCAGCTGATGGAGTGACACCCCTACCCCAAGTCATCCATTACACATATATAATTGTATAAACCCTTTGGTAGATCTAAGCCGTGGCAGTTGCATCACAAATTATTTTAAGTACAATGAAAATGGTCTGCATAGTGGAGATTGAAAGAAAGAAGGGAAAATTAGTTTTCATAGTTTTAGAATGAAACCACCTAGCTTACAAAGCTTAGTTAAGCGCTTGCCGCCTCTTACTCCATGGAAAAGTGATGAAAAAGATAAACTAATTATAAACTTTATAATTGGTAAGCCCACGCTCTTCTATCCATTGTACATAAAATAATTTGTTCAGTTTCTCCTGGCATTTAGTAAACCTACATTTAAAATCCAAACATGCATAGGAGTTTCTTCTGATTGCAGTTAATCTTATGTTTGTTAAACCTATTTTCGGTTCATTGCCAAGGCCAAGTTGTAAGACACCGGTTGTACGCCATGCCTGAACATGTCTATGGCACCCTTTATATTCTCAAGATGAAATTAGAATGATAACTCCAATTTACAGAGAGCTAATAGGTGTGCAGTAAATTTTGTTCAAGATTAATGTGAAAGCTTTTAATTACACAATATTTTAAATCTTACTGTTCAGTTGTGACTACAAAGTATGAGTGACTGTTATAAAATGTAGGAGAGGTTCCCTTATCTTGAACACTTGCCCCTTGTTCTCTCTAATTCTCTGAAAGTCACTTGCATACAGATAAATTTTATATTAATTGACTGCATTTTTTGTTTTGTTTTAGTGTGCGGTAATGTTTCCGTTGTCCCCAGTGAATATGCTTTCCAGGTCGGTATGCGTGTTGGCAAGATGTACTCCTTCAAGACCAAGATCTCTGGTAATTATGTATAATATTCAATTATTATTAAAACTTTCATAAGAGGTCAGTATTTTTTCAGAGGTGGTAACTATGTGAGCAAAGAACGACAAATTATTGTACTTACCTCTAGCACTGACAGTTCTATGTTGATCATTTTGGTTAAACTTTGCGGGGTCTGCAGTTGTTTGCCTGCAGAAATCCAAAATTTTAATTAATTTGCAATCAGTGGCAGCAGCCATTTTGAATATAATTATTGGTAAAGAACAATAAACGATCGACCCTCCCAATAGCACTGATAAGCTATTATCAGCAAGATTTACTAAACTAGAGAGATCATATTAATACTTCTACTTCTTTGTGCACTAAGCAGTAACAGAACTTTATTTCCAAACTGCCCTTAAATAACTATTTAACACAGAAGATTTTGTATAACTAATTAGACATAATTATTGTTATTTTCAGCCAAGAAGCTTGAGCGTGTCTGTGACAGGCTTCCTCTCTTCCTTAAATCAGTCAAACTTTGCTTGAAATCAAACATGGAACAACTTTCTGACGAGAACTCCTTCAAGTCTTGCATGCTTATCGATGTTGAGGTAAACATTTATATAATTATTAAATAAAATATATGCAATATAGTAACTCATATTTTACATAAGGAGTAACTATAAACTTAGTAATTATAAATATTTAATTGAAGTGGAGCTTCCTAAGTTTAAAAAAAAAAAAAAAAAAAAAAAAAAAAAAAATGCACCCTGTCTATCTCTGGTAAGTTTACCCATGTGACAGTAATTGCCAATGCTAAGGAATAGCTTGTCCACCCTCCCATCACATTAGACAGATAGTACATTAGAACTTTGTAAATACAAACTAATTTGGACTGGGGGTGGTTTGGATTATCAAATATGATATTGTTAAATTGTATTAATGGGCATTGTGTGTGGCAAAAAGGATAAATATTATTATTAGAATAAAAAGTCCATTACCTGTAAATAAAAGTCTATTAGGTTCTACTTACAGCCAAACCTATCTAACTGCTAATGAACTTTTTAAAATTAATTACCAATTACGAATTAGTCATAAGTCACAAGCACCTGTTAAAGGGAAAACTTCTTTGATTTAATTCCTGTCACTCCAGGGGTGGAGCATATTAAAAAAAGCATAAAAAAATGGATTTCCCTTCTCCTCCGGCCTTCTCTTCTACTGCCCTTCAGTTATTTTCTGGGTCTTCTTTGGCCGTTGTCTAGGTTGAATAAATCGAAGGTCTCTTTAATAATCAGTTTATTTATTATGATTGTCTAGGTTGGTTCCAAGGTGATCACCACCTTCAAGTTCAAGTGTCTGCAATATGAGAACGGAGTTCTCTCCTTCGAAGGACGTAGCGATGCGGAGACTGGTGCCATCGCCAACATTAAGACACCAAACCCAATCAAAACTGTTATCGACCTTGTCAATAAAGATAAGAAGAAGGGAGAATAAAGTCTAGGAGAATATCCATGATTTGGCACACCACCTCAAATCCATCTTAACATTTTTGCCTAATAAAAGCAAATATATTAAAAATTGTCTTTTACTTTCTTCTTTTTTTAAAATTTAAAATAAGTTCCATCATAGCAAATAACAACATTTAAAAATTTGGCCTTTTGCCAGATATACTAAGCATCTATAATTTTTCGTAGATCATACTTGAAACCCTTACGCCAAGGGTGATGTGTCAGTCTGTCCGTCGTACTTTGGTACATATACCCCGAACCGTTCATGCTATAGAGCTGAAATTTGAACCACTTTTTGACCCAGTCATAGAAACAATTTGAGAAGTTAATCAATTAAATTCTTTGTACATGTGTAGTGTGGAATAAAGCGCTAAGCTCAATTTTATATTTTTTTTTAAAGTTTCGAGAGGGGTATCGATTTAGAGCTACTGAAGAGTAGATTACATTACTGGAGCAGTGAAAATAACGGGAAGAAATTCCTAATTTTCAGATTTTTTTAATTTTGAGTGGGGTATCAAATGAAAGTGATAAAAATTACCAGAAAGAAATTAATTTAACTTTTCATTATTACAGGTAAAAACTCTCTACTACTCTATTTTACTAGTTCTATTTTTTTATTTATTTTTTTTTTTGGGGGGGGGGGAAAATAATAAAAATAACCTACAAAAACCTAAAAAGTATAGGATGCAAGTTCTTCCTTGTTATTTTTTTTTACATCATGATTGTGTTTACTATGCTATGTTTACTATGCTTTCAGTGTGAACATAAAATAAAAGCTATTATCTATTTGTTATTTTGGGTATTGAGCTACAAAGGTTAAATAAACCCATACTTTTTAACTAAGTAGTGTTAAAACTATTATTATAAAATTCAAAATACTGATTAATTTAGATACCTATGTGAGCATCTGCACCTTATAGGCGAAGTATCAGTTTACTGGTTGTTTAGTAAAATCTCAAATAAGTCTCGAGGGTTTCTCAGTAGATCTAGTTGTAGGCAGTCAGTCAGTAGATGTGCTAAAGTCTAAGTATTATTACATAGTCTAGTTCTTAGTATTTTCTTACATCTAATAAAAAAAGTAGCTGTTAGTCTAGTGTGTGCAATTCTCGTTTTGTGGAGTACCTTCTCTTTTTGCCATGTGAAGAGTTTGCTATCATAGGTCTATTCATTTCATAAAACAAGTTCATTAGGAATATTATAGATATAGAATATAATACCCTAATCAGATTAAGTCGCTCCGTGAGAGATTGGGGTTGTAAATTTAAATTTTGGTGATTTATCTATAATCTCTATATATACCTTGTAGCATCTCTAAATGTACACTAATTATCTGCTACATAATTAATAAAAAAAAAAAAACATAAAAAGAAATGTTGGTTCAAGTAAGAAATTAACTAATTAATTAATGTATATTTTAAATTGATATAGAAATTTTGAAAGATAAATGTTAAATGTGTTAATGTTAAGAAATAACTCACGTAATTTTTATTAACAAGTTTATTTGGTTTAATCCAAGGGTCACATGAAGTTTCAATGATTGCCTAGTTGCTTCTTCAGGCACACATATATATAT
>KZ651091.1:534968-548360 GCA_001010745.2 Gerris buenoi | reverse complement strand
TAGAGTACCCGCCCCCCTTTTAATCCTCCTCTGAGTACAAATAGTTAGTTACCGGTTTCGTTCGGGACATAATTTTTGCTCTTGTATAAGAATTGGTTGACATCCTGTCCGAATCTAATAATTTCACGCCTAAAACATTCAATCCACCATTATTAAAACTTAACTATGCTATTTAAAAGTTTTTTTTTTCAATTCAAAAAGTTTTTCCTGAATTCACCACATTTCTAACATCCCTTAATTAAGACTCTACCGCCCTTTAAGGTTAGAAAAAACAGTAAAATTAAAATTTATTGGTTTTAAGCAAGAGTCTTTATTCCTAATTTCAATTCTGCACGATTTGAGCCCTATTTTAACTCCCTACTACAATAAATACTACAACTATTTCAATACAACGAGTCTTATCATTGTATTAAAATGGAACCTGTACTATTTATCATAGGAAGTTGAAATGGGACTCAAATTGTGCAGAATTAAAATTGGGAATGAAGACTGTACTTAGATTTTTGATATCTTGTTTAAAACCAATAAAATTTTAATTTTTACTGGTTTTTCTAACCTCAAAGGGTCATATAATATTTTGTCATCAAAATATTGCATTATTAAATAATTATATCCCCTTATAACTTTTAAATTAATTAATGGAATTTCATCGGTTTTTTTCATATTTGTGTTCCTTAATTTTTTCCGGTTCCAAAGATATGCTATAAGTCAAAAACCTATATATATACTTTCAGTATTATTAACCGTCAAAGTTTAAAAATTCAAAAATTTATAACTCAAAATGAAAATTTGAAAATAAAATTTCGTGGGCTTGTTTGTCATAGAGAGGTACATTTGTGCAAACTTCAACTTGATGATGACCATTTTCGATTTATTTCGATTTTTTAACATTTTTGCAGACTCAGCAAACTGGGTTCAAGATGGCGGAAAAAGTTGATTTTCCGGGCGGCACCACTACAGGTAAGGACTGATTTTTCTGCCAAGTTTCAACTCTCTAGGTTATATACCTTGGGCGCTACGATGATAACACACATACACACATACATACTTCATGCTGAAAACCACTCAGGAGGTCTTAAAAACACTAAAACGGATAATTCCGTTTAAATCTCGAAAAGAAAAAAAAAAAAATGGTGAAAACAATACTTTTTCTACTATTAGTAGTGAGGAAAAGTAAAAAAGCGGAATTGGACAAAATTAAGTTTTTGTTTGTAAATGACCTCTAGAATCACCTCGTTCATGAACATTATACATTAAATTGAAGCGAGCGAAACGAATTTCTATCTATGCTGAAACCAAAATGTTATTTGACTGTCTGTGTGTGTGTCTATGTCTGATACGCTTCCTTTGTCTAAGAATTTAATTTTTTTTCTTTCTTGTGGTGCGGGCCCCTAGGCTGCAGCCTATGTAGCCTGCGCTTAAAAGACCCTGATTGGCGATTGGCGGCGATAAACTNTTTATCTAATCTTACCTCTATTTGAACGATAGGTACCTGAGCTAAGGCTGCAATCGAATCAATAAACAAATTAAATTTGGTTATGCGCGCCTTAATCGATCCTCGTTTTTGAATTAGTGTTTTGATCATTTTCTCTTCACCATCTAATAATTCACCTTGATTTTGAGCCATGTTAAAATAAATAAATAAAGAGAGCTCTAAATAATACAGTACCCACTTACGTAATAATGCTAAACTATGTTCAAATACGTAAAATTCTAGAAAACCTTAAGAAAGGGGTTAAAGAATAAATGATAAAAATTAAATTATATAAATGAAAATTATGTAAGTTAAAAAGAACTTAAAGTGATAAGGAATGAGCGATCTATAAAAGAGAAGAGTGCATAAATTAAATAAAAAAATAAAAATAAAAAGAAATACTAGGAAATCAGGAAGCAGACTGCAGGTGGCTGAGACTGGGTGACACCGGTGATAAGAGCGGAGAGGTTCCTTTGTAGCTGGGCGGAGCCGCCGCGCCGAGCAGCTGCTAGCGGAGTAGGGTTGAAGTCTAGAAGACAAGGTCAGGGCTCTGCGATCCCACTGTATCGACGCGCTGCGCTCGATCTTGTGCTTCGAAGTATCCAATGTTATCGATATTTCAATAATCGATGTTGCAGAGTACAAATCCTATTTTACTTCGATATATCGATTCGTTCAGTTCGATCTTCACGTTATACACTCTAATAAATACGCGGGAAACACGTGTTCTACATACAACAATCTTAAAAACAACACACTATTGTAGACCGACTTTTGAGACAACTGAAACTGAGACTGAGACAACCATGAAACTGATCTTGATCCGGCGTTAAGGACCAAAATTATGTGCGGGAATGTTCGGATTAACACAAAATAAAAACACAATAAAATGAAGATTTGGACTGTATCATGTATGATTGATCAAGGGTTTGGAACTGCGCGATCTTGACTCTTTCAAGGCTTGACTACGAGTGCTCCTTCGAGCGTCTAGAGAGGGGATAAAGGTAGGCAACCAGCCTAGACCAATAGCAAAGAGAGGGGGCAGGGAGAGACCTTGAAACGATCTCCCTATCTTATCAACTAGGACTAGACACATATCATATGGCATTTTACGATAAATTGACGGCAAAACTAACTTTTAAACTAATATTCATCTCTGAATTTTACAAATTAGTATTTTTTTTAATGAAATTTAACAGTTTAAAGTTTTTAAAAGTGTCTTTTTAGTATGTAGTATGTATGTGAGTCCTAGGTTTAGGTTAGGTAAATTTCATAGTAGTTTTATCTAGGTCAGACACCTCTTTTAACATTTAAACGGTACTTATTTATTATCTGGGTAATATTTTTATTTCATTTAAGAAATTTTATTAGTTGAATAAGTACCTAATTAAAAATTTACATGAAGGTATGTAAGAAGTTTCGATTAAAAAAAGAAAGATATAATTTGGCAGGAAGAGCTGATGTGAAAATTACCAGAATCATGTTTTTAGAGTAACCTACATAAAACAGTTTTTTATGAAAACCTTCCTTTTCATTTTTTCCGCACTTCCGCGCTTTCGACGGTTTTTAAATTTTCTCTTAATTTTTGTATCTGCATCTGTTTATTTTTAATTAATAAGTAATATGAGGCTATATGGTTAGTAAAAATAAATTGTAATATATTTAATTTCCAAACCAATCACTTATTTGGATCAATAACTATCAACTAATTTAACTACAAACTATACTAGTCACTTAATTTATAGTGGGAATCGATGATTTTTTTAAAATGTTTACTTTCTGCAATTATTATTTCAATTAACTTATAAATAAGCTGTTTTATATTGAAATAATAAATTTTGTAATTAAGTGGCGTTACGAAGAACGTTACAGAATTGAAAAAATTATGTTATCTGGATCTGGATGCTGCGGACTTAAATCACATCTCTAAAGGACTTTGGACATTTGACTTCGACATAATTGTGGTAAGTTTTTATTTGTTTTATCAAGTTCTATTTATAGTCCAGTAACTTAATACATCACAGTATGCGTCAAATCCGGTAGTTCTGATTTTTTGCAGACTTGTTTATGATGTTGGCGATGAATAATCCAAGTTTGTGACTTCGAGCGCCGAACGCAACTTTGTCAAAAATTGAAAAAACCACAAAAAAATCGTAATTTTTTTTCAAATTTTGGTGATTATGACCGTAAAGGATTAGTTTTTTAAAAAAAATTTTAGGACCTTTTTAAAGTAGACTAAATTTGCTACAATATGATACTATATAACTGTCTCTGTAGACCCAATAGTTTCCAAGATTAAGCCTTTCAAACTTTATAATTTTTTTCGAACTTCGCAATTTTTTGCAATTCTGTCGTTCTGAATGAATTTTGACCTTGACCTTTTTGACCTGCTTGAGGATCTGAACTTCTACTGTCATACCATGTACTGGTGAGAGTTTTGTGACCTGTGTTTTTAAAACAAACAGTCGTATGTTTGAAGGGTCTCTCAACGATCAAAATATCCTCCCCATATTTTGCGAACAAGCGATTTTTGACTGTTTGTAGTTGAGGTCGTTCTCCTTCTATCTGGTCCATGAGTTCATCTAGAGAGAACTGACACTCCTCAGCGTTCTCTTCCAGAAATGAATAAATCTTTTCCATGACATCATCAAATGTGGGATGCTGACTATTTCCCCTGGACTTTCCTGTTGGTGCTGCCTGGTAGAGCTTTGTTTGGCAAAACCGATTATATCTGGCGTCAAGGGCTACCAAATCTGTTTTCTCAGATATACGCTCTTTTATTTTAAGAGCCCATTCATCACCTCGTTTCTCAGCTGCTTTCAAGATTGTTGCACTGAGAGACAACTTTTCCGTAGTAATGACATTGTTCCGTTTTTATGGCTTCTTCGTCCTTTCTGCCACAAGGAACTATTTATTTATTTTGTCGCCACATAGACAAAATACTGTTCTCTGAAATTGAACTGCTCAGAGACTGATCTCGTGGCCCTTGATGGCGTAATATTTGATTTTCCACTTCTAACTGCTGCTTTGATCAACTTCTGATTGTTGTATTTTATTTGACAAGTACTGTGCACATATAGCTCATTTACACCCTTCATAATAAACGCTGACTGTGTTCTCAAGGGAAAAACTCGACGCAAGAAGGGTTTTTACAACTCTTTCCTTCACTAGGCGCACTTGACCTTCACTTAAAATCTCCTTACATATAACACACAAACCCACGCTGGGACTGGGATCAGACATTCTGTAGATTTTGAGATCAAACAACACTAACGTTATGGGCAGCAGGCCAGTCAACAACTTAAATGAAAAAAAATATTGCAAAGAATCGCGAAGTTCGAAAAAAAAAATAATGATAAACTTTGAAAGGCTTAATTTTGGAAACTATTGGGTCTACAGAGACAGAGTATCATATTGTAGCAATTTTAGTCTACTTTTGAAACGTCTTAAAAATGTTTTTTCAAAAACTAGTCCTTTAATCGCCAAAATGTTATAATCACCAAAATTTGAAAAAAATACAATTTTTTTGATTTTTGACAAAGTTGCGTTCGGCGCTTGAGGTCACAAACTTGGATTATTCATTAGGCCAACATCATAAACAAGTCTGCAAAAAAATCAGAACTACCGGATTTGACGCATACTACCCCATACTTTCAGGCGACAAAGTTACTGGATTATTAAATCTTATTTTGAAATTTAATGAGGTCTTTAAATGGCCTTTGGCATAATGTGGGAAATGGAATATTTATTATTCTACTTTCTAATACAAATTAACTACTGTTACTCTCTTCAATTTATTCCCTATAATAATCTATTATTAGATATTAAGGGAAACCTGATGTCGTCTTGAGTCTTCAGCGGAGCTGGTAAGCAGGAAAAGCAGAAGTCCTTCGAAAGATGGCGGCTGTCGCTAACTCCCACGCTGTGCCAAACCAATTTCTCCATGGCCCAAAACCAAACTGAACCCGAGGACCTCAGCCCGATCCTTGTCGCCTCAGCGCGCATGTCCGCTAGTCCGGTGTTATGGCGACGACTTTTAAATCAGCGTTTTCATTGGGAGAGGACAGAACGTCATTAATCGTCGTACTTATTTAAACAATAAACACATATATTTAATAATAAAATAAACCATCTAACACGGCCTTCCTGACGTAAGCTTCGCTCTCGAAGCTTGTGTCTCACATGTAGTAAGTAATAATAACAAACAATCCAACACGGCCATCCTGATGTAAGCTTCGCTCTCGAAGCTATTCGCTCACACAAAAGTAATGTTACGTCCAACCTGTAACATCGTACAACTGAAGTTTGTGACCAACGTACGCATAAGCAAAAATGCTATCGACACAACAGGCCGTTTCATACTTTACACTTTCTCTTTTTTTTTTTTTTTTTATGTAAATGCAGTCTACACAACAGGCAGTTCCCCACATTACATTTTCTTTTTTTTATGTAAATGTGGTCTATACAACAGACAGTTCCCCACATTACATTTTCTTTTTTTTATGTAAATGTGGTCTATACAACAGACAGTTCCCCACATTACATTTTCTTTTTTTTATGTAAATGTGGTCTATACAACAGACAGTTCCCCACATTACATTTTCTTTTTTTTATGTAAATGTGGTCTATACAACAGACAGTTCCCCACATTACATTTTCTTTTTTTTATGTAAATGTGGTCTATACAACAGACAGTTCCCCACATTACATTTTCTTTTTTTTATGTAAATGTGGTCTATACAACAGACAGTTCCCCACATTACATTTTCTTTTTTTTATGTAAATGTGGTCTATACAACAGACAGTTCCCCACATTACATTTTCTTTTTTTTATGTAAATGTGGTCTATACAACAGACAGTTCCCCACATTACATTTTCTTTTTTTTATGTAAATGTGGTCTATACAACAGACAGTTCCCCACATTACATTTTCTTTTTTTTATGTAAATGTGGTCTATACAACAGACAGTTCCCCACATTACATTTTCTTTTTTTTATGTAAATGTGGTCTATACAACAGACAGTTCCCCACATTACATTTTCTTTTTTTTATGTAAATGTGGTCTATACAACAGACAGTTCCCCACATTACATTTTCTTTTTTTTATGTAAATGTGGTCTATACAACAGACAGTTCCCCACATTACATTTTCTTTTTTTTATGTAAATGTGGTCTATACAACAGACAGTTCCCCACATTACATTTTCTTTTTTTTATGTAAATGTGGTCTATACAACAGACAGTTCCCCACATTACATTTTCTTTTTTTTATGTAAATGTGGTCTATACAACAGACAGTTCCCCACATTACATTTTCTTTTTTTTATGTAAATGTGGTCTATACAACAGACAGTTCCCCACATTACATTTTCTTTTTTTTATGTAAATGTGGTCTATACAACAGACAGTTCCCCACATTACATTTTCTTTTTTTTATGTAAATGTGGTCTATACAACAGACAGTTCCCCACATTACATTTTCTTTTTTTTATGTAAATGTGGTCTATACAACAGACAGTTCCCCACATTACATTTTCTTTTTTTTATGTAAATGTGGTCTATACAACAGACAGTTCCCCACATTACATTTTCTTTTTTTTATGTAAATGTGGTCTATACAACAGACAGTTCCCCACATTACATTTTCTTTTTTTTATGTAAATGTGGTCTATACAACAGACAGTTCCCCACATTACATTTTCTTTTTTTTATGTAAATGTGGTCTATACAACAGACAGTTCCCCACATTACATTTTCTTTTTTTTATGTAAATGTGGTCTATACAACAGACAGTTCCCCACATTACATTTTCTTTTTTTTATGTAAATGTGGTCTATACAACAGACAGTTCCCCACATTACATTTTCTTTTTTTTATGTAAATGTGGTCTATACAACAGACAGTTCCCCACATTACATTTTCTTTTTTTTATGTAAATGTGGTCTATACAACAGACAGTTCCCCACATTACATTTTCTTTTTTTTATGTAAATGTGGTCTATACAACAGACAGTTCCCCACATTACATTTTCTTTTTTTTATGTAAATGTGGTCTATACAACAGACAGTTCCCCACATTACATTTTCTTTTTTTTATGTAAATGTGGTCTATACAACAGACAGTTCCCCACATTACATTTTCTTTTTTTTATGTAAATGTGGTCTATACAACAGACAGTTCCCCACATTACATTTTCTTTTTTTTATGTAAATGTGGTCTATACAACAGACAGTTCCCCACATTACATTTTCTTTTTTTTATGTAAATGTGGTCTATACAACAGACAGTTCCCCACATTACATTTTCTTTTTTTTATGTAAATGTGGTCTATACAACAGACAGTTCCCCACATTACATTTTCTTTTTTTTATGTAAATGTGGTCTATACAACAGACAGTTCCCCACATTACATTTTCTTTTTTTTATGTAAATGTGGTCTATACAACAGACAGTTCCCCACATTACATTTTCTTTTTTTTATGTAAATGTGGTCTATACAACAGACAGTTCCCCACATTACATTTTCTTTTTTTTATGTAAATGTGGTCTATACAACAGACAGTTCCCCACATTACATTTTCTTTTTTTTATGTAAATGTGGTCTATACAACAGACAGTTCCCCACATTACATTTTCTTTTTTTTATGTAAATGTGGTCTATACAACAGACAGTTCCCCACATTACATTTTCTTTTTTTTATGTAAATGTGGTCTATACAACAGACAGTTCCCCACATTACATTTTCTTTTTTTTATGTAAATGTGGTCTATACAACAGACAGTTCCCCACATTACATTTTCTTTTTTTTATGTAAATGTGGTCTATACAACAGACAGTTCCCCACATTACATTTTCTTTTTTTTATGTAAATGTGGTCTATACAACAGACAGTTCCCCACATTACATTTTCTTTTTTTTATGTAAATGTGGTCTATACAACAGACAGTTCCCCACATTACATTTTCTTTTTTTTATGTAAATGTGGTCTATACAACAGACAGTTCCCCACATTACATTTTCTTTTTTTTATGTAAATGTGGTCTANATAAATATCTATATCAACTACTCAAAATAGGAACGAAAATGATTTGATTTATTTATTTATTTATTTTTTTTTTTTTTTTTATTTATTTATCAATTTATTTTATGACGGGCGGGTTTAGAACTAGCTGGATTGAACTTTCCAGATACCGCTCAACCATCCTGACTTTACAGGAGATTCAATTCGCAGCAGGTTCATAATGGTTCTCATGTACCTTTCAACTTGACCGTACATTGGTGGAGATCAGATTTAACAAAATGGGATTTGATACTTAGCTCAGATAATTTGGTAGAGTGATGTTTCTTAACTTCGTTCTTGAATCCATTACAATTAATCCTGGTCCACCGAACAGCGAAAGAACCGTATTAATGCTGTCTTTAGTTTCCTCCGCCCGAACTCTTCCCAGGGGTGTCACCGAGCAATACTTTATGAAGCGGTCAACCATTACAAATATGAAAACCCAGGATCGGTGGTAGTCAAAGGGCCCGAACAATCGAGATGCAACGTATGAGAAGGTCCTTTAAACCTCTCTACAGATTCAATGAACCCATGTAGCCTTTGTTTCCTTGATTGCGCACATAAAGCAATGCTTTTCTTGAGGAAACAGCACTTTAATTGATTCGAAGAAAAGCCGGCAGCCTTGAGGGCGTCTAATAAGTTCTAAATGGGACAACCCTTCCTCGATTAAGCTAGAAGGTATTATAAGGTCGTCCGTATACACTAACGCAAGAAAACGTGAACCCTTAAGCTCTTGTCCCAAGATGCAAACGTTGACGCTCTTCCGATTTTCTAAGGCTGTCTTGGTAAAGCAGTTTGACACTCTATGACCCCGTTTGCCGCAAAACGAACAGGTTTCCTACCAAGGAGGTCCAGGGTACGACTTTAGCTGACATGGCACGAATCTCTTACTGTTTGTCGTCTGTTTCTTGGCCCAAAACAACGCATGAGTGGCACTAAATTTCAGGGACACTTTCCCGAATGATTCAATGACCTTTTCTTATCATCAACAAATTTACTTGGTGAACGACGATAGTCTACTCGAGAGTGCGATCTCTTTACACCACGTTGTAAAAGTGGGGTTCGTAAGAGTCTGTAGAATTAACTTGCCAGCTGTTGTAATTAGCGGCATCTTTGAACAGGTGTCCTAAGTTTCTTTGAAACGGAAAAGCTCCCAGAAAGCCCTTCTTTTTTTTTTTAAGGTTATCTAGTCCCTAATGTCAGGGTTCTACTTTTCGAACCAGTGTCTAGCATTGTCTCCTAAAGACCCGGTTATTCTTGTTGCTGCTTCTACCTCGTTTCAAGAGAACTGAATTTTAACGATATTATTATTTATTTATTTTTTGAATATCGCCGGTTATGTCCAAATGTAAGCGAAACCGCCCTAAAAATCACATTCCATTCTTTGTCTAATAATAAAAAAAAAATCGGTCCGAGAAAACTCACGACAACCTCTCATACACAAGCCCACAATCACTCAGCCCAATATCTTCCATTGATTAGTTGTCATTTGTACATTTAACTATTATTGAACATCTCATCAAAGTTTATCACAAAAGTAACCTCTCTCCGTCCGCGTTTTAAACGTATGCCTCAGGGACCAGATATTTTCCGGGAAAACCACTTATATCATTAGATTTGTATTTAAATGGACTACATTTTAGAATCTTTCAATCAAAATCGTCGGAACCGTTTTCGAGAAATATATTTTTAAAAATATTTTAGCGCTCCTAAAATAGGAGCTAAAACTCATTTCCCGATCTCACCTCAGGGTATGACCCCCCAGAACATGCATGCCAAATCTCGTCAAAATCGGCCCAGCAGTCTCGGCTCCAGGCGCCTGCACAGATGACAGACAGACACTTTTTTTTTAAAAAACCACCGATCTGGACCCAGGGGACCTCAAAACGTGTAAATCCATCAAAAACTCAGAATCGAAATCTCGCGCAATCACAATACTTTGTCTTTATATTAGAAAGTAAAAAAGATGAGGAAAAGGAAAATAAAGAAAAGGAAAAGAGAACTGTTCTTTAAAACCGTTCTCAAGAATCGTTCTTTAGGATCGTTCTCTAACTCGTTCTTTAGAACCGTTCTTGTGATCGTTCTTTTGAATCTTTCTTTAGAACCGTTCTTTTGAATCGTTCCAAAGAAACTATAATGTCCAAAAAAAGAACCGACTCTCGAAAACAACTATTCCGTCGTTCAAGCACAGAAAGGTATTAAAAGAGATGAATTTTGAACAGAGTGACAGGAGGCTCTGTGCAAGTGTTAGTATTACCACTAAATAATATGCGCGAGTGTGGGTCAACTTGTCAAAAAAAACAACAACAAAAAAATCACGTAAAAAAATAAGCAACCATTAAATTACGTAATACTTCAAACAAAAAAAATATAGTCAAAGAAAATTAAACCACTTATCTAGAGCAGTTCCTTGGAGAGAAAAACCTCAGAAAATATTTATGTGTGACACCAAACGACTCAAGTAAAGAGACTTAGTTTAAATGAAAAAAACTGTTTTTTTTTTGTTTTTTTTTTCTTCTAAAAAAAAATCACTGTTAAAATGACACTTTCGCACTTTAAAAACAATAGTTTTAAACTATTTCTTTGAAACAAACAGACGTGTCAGGAAAGGGGGATTCTCTAACCACTTCTGATATTAGATATTAAGGGAAACCTGATGTCGTCTTGAGTCTTCAGCGGAGCTGGTAAGCAGGAAAAGCGGAAGTCCTTCGAAAGATGGCGGCTGTCGCTAACTCCCACGCTGTGCCAAACCAATTTCTCCATGGCCCAAAACCAAACTGAACCCGAGGACCTCAGCCCGATCCTTGTCGCCTCAGCGCGCATGTCCGCTAGTCCGGTGTTATGGCGACGACTTTTAAATCAGCGTTTTCATTGGGAGAGGACAGAACGTCATTAATCGTCGTACTTATTTAAAAAATAATAAACACATATATTTAATAATAAAATAAACCATCTAACACTATTGTTTATTTTATTTGCGTTGGTGGTTACTTTGGACCCCTAAATTGGTTCTTATTGGCTGTATTTCCTCTTAAGGGACATCTCTATATGCCTGTGGTAATATGCTAAGGTTATTGTTATTTTCATTTAGGTACAATTTACATAATAATTACTGGGAATCCCTTTTAACCGATCACCTTGGGACTGAACCCATGGCCAGTTAACAAAATGGCTTATTACAGACATGTATTTGATAAGTGTTTGTTAGTGATTTTCTTCTGAAAGTTTCTGGCTTGGATTTCCAAATTATTTTGTTCAGCTATGAAAACTTTGTATACCTCAGCTTTATCAAATATGATGATAATATAATATCTTTCTCCAGATCTACTCCTCTTATCCTCTTTCTATCAACAAATTTGGAGGAGGTGAAACTGGGAGGGAAACTATACATATACAGTAATGTCATTTATCATTCTAACTTATATTTATATCTAGCATTAGCAAAACAATAGCCGGCTAATTCGGATTGTACGTGCCATCCTCTACCTGGTTTATATACAGGAGGGTTGTTTTTCTTCAGAAAGTGAGTGGAGCAACACGAAGCGGTGCGGAGCGGCTATTGAAAATTCAAGGGTACACAAAATTAAGGGTTTTAATTTAATATATGCGGGATTTTATTACCTAACCTCAAAGTGGTGGCACAATCCGAGTTTACCCAATAGCCAACTAACAAAAACATTTATTAGTTAGATATTAGTCAAATATCCATTTCTCTTTTAGAGTTATTTACAAAAATAGGTAAAGTTGCCTTGAAAAGTCTTTCCCTCTAATTTTCTAAACTTCTCATGTGGCAATAAAATAATTTATTCACCTTTTGATTAATCATTCTTGTTCTGGTGGTGAAATCTAAACTCAAAAAGGAAAGTCCTTACTCACTCTTGTCACTAATTGTCCCACTTCAATAAATATATGAACGATATTTATAGATATTTCCACATAAATATATAAAACTTACCATATTATCTGGAACTTGTAAAGTTCAACCAAACTTGAATTTGCCTAAATTTATCATCATGTTTTCCATTATTTGCTATCATCAAAACATAATTGCAAGAACTAACACTTTCAAGTTGTTAATAGATTAATGAGTAATTATATCTTGAGATAACAGTTCTAAAAAATTTTCTCTTTATTTATTTATTTTTATGTTCCAGGTAAGCTTTTGAAGACATCCGCCGTGAGGAAGATAAGGTTAGTGGATTTATTTAAAGTATTTAAGTTTCACAAAGTGTGGAACTCCATTATTTCTATAAGAGAAAAGACATAAGAGTTTTACCCGTTTTCCTTTGCTGTATTAAATAAAAAAAAGTAATTTGGTATAAAATGTGTTCAAAAATTAAAGGTTTCACTATTATTAAATCAGCAGCTAAATAAATCAATCATTTTTATATTTTATTATGATGCTTTGTACAAGATGATAATAAGTTCACGTCTCATAGTTCAAAATCTTCAATTTAATTTGTTATTAAGCTACATTTTCCTATTCCTTTAAATTTTGTTTTGGAGTTTTGGTGTTGTTAGCCATTTTTATTTAGGAACGCAGCAGCGTTCCGCCCCGCCAAGTCAAAAAGTCAAAATTTAACAGAAGCTGCCAGTGTATATATACTGTAGGTGACAAACTAGGGTTTTTGAGGGTCTGCAGCGTGAAATACGTAAGAGCTACCAAAATAATTTTTTAATATCTTTGAAAGCCGTGTCCTGTAGATAAAAAATAAAAAAAATTGTCAAAATCGGCCAAGTAGAAGCGGAGGAGGCAAACCGGTGTGAAAATGGTAGTTTTGATGACTTCTTCTTATTATTCTTCCTTCATTTTACGTTGACGCACCTACAGCCTAAACTACTGAACCGATTTTA
>KZ651091.1:495157-510390 GCA_001010745.2 Gerris buenoi | reverse complement strand
GGGACCACTACACATATCTGTCGGTGCTTTGGAGAGAATCCGGTGAAATCTGGCTGCCGGGGCTATTCCCCCAATATCAGCACAGTATACTCGCCAAGCATCCCTCTTAGCTTTTTTAATTTGTGCCTTGTATTTTCTGCGGAGGGACTTATATTCCTCCCAAAGTTCTGGCAAATTATTTCTCTTCAGGATTCTATTAACCTATCTTCTAAGAGATTCTACTTTATGAGTCCACCAAGGTGTTGAGAACCTTTGGGAACGGACTTTTAATGGACAACTAGTTTCATAAGCTGTACTTATGGCGGTTGTAAGTGCTTGTACATAGTCCTCAGTTTCTTTGAGTCCGTTGGGACAGTGTCCTAATTTGTTGAGTTCTTCATTGAGCACGTTTCGATAAAGGACCCAATCGGTGGATCGAATGTTCCTGAATCGTATCTCCTGCGGAGGGGGAACTTTTATCATGAATAGGATGTGCCTATGGTCCGATAGAGACTCATCCTGAATGACATGCCTATCCTTAACACATGTTAGTAAATCTTCTGTGCAGAAAGATATGTCAATCACTTTTTTTCTTCTTGGTGTGAAATAAGTAGGGATAGCCCCATTATTAAGGACAAAAAGCTGTGTGCTAGATAAAAATTCGAGGAGAGCTGCACCTCTAGGGTTTGTGTCACTGCTACCCCACACTAAATTATGTGCAATAGCATCAGCACCTACTAGAAGAGAAAACTTATTTTCCGTGCAGAAGTTGATTAGATCCACAAAGCAAGATGGAGGGAGCAAATCCGGAGAGTCATAGGGCAAGTAAATTGAGCAGACTATAATGTCTCGCTTCCCATGCCCCAGCAGACTCCCATTAAGCTTTACTGCAACCATATCCCTTCGGCAAAACTGTTAAACAATAAACAATATAACAATAAAGTAATATAATGTTAATGTTAATATAACAATAAAGTACATAATAGGGTGCGAGGAAGCTATGTGCCACAATAATTGGCTGTGTATTTTTTAATCTGTCTTTTTAATTTAAAATGGCTATGTTTGAAAGCAAAATGTTATAAGTTCATTCATCACTATATCTTGGCCAAACTTGATAAAGTTTTTCGATAAATAAAGATTCCAATAAAAGGGCTGACATTAAATTTAAACCCCTCAAATGTTCATAAGAAAAAAAGTAAACAGAGTCCAATGTAATTGGAGGAAGGGGGTTGGATCTATTAATATTTTGCTAACAATTATGCTTCCGAGCTTACCAAAGGCAATGGAAGCCATGTGATTGTTTTGAATTGATTAAAAATATTATGACAGAATCCATTTCAGACATCAGGGTCTGCCGGTCAGTCTATGTGATGTTAATAAAATTTGGATGGTATAGGTCATAATTAGCCCATTGTTGGTCCATTATAGTTTCAACCATCTGCGCCCAATTGTGTTCTTCCACAAGCGCAAATCATTTTATTTTATTTTTTTATGGAATCTTTATTTTGAATCTTTATTTTTATTTTCTTTATTATTTTATTTGGCATAAATGTTCCTTGAAGTCATAAAAATCTATGTTGATGGATTATTTATTTTTTGTATTTCTTGAAAATTAGCATGGCTATTCCTGGTTTTGGAAGCGAGGCCTACTTTTCACAGAACTACTAGTATATTATGCACCTAAAATGAATGAGTGAACTTGAACAATATAAATGTGATTGATTACTCAAGGTAATTTTATAGATACAATGTATGCATTATAATTTCAGTTTTATTGGTGGTTGTCGTTGCACTTCTAATTTACCTCTATTGTATAAAAACAAGCGGGCGAAATAGAAGCACACATAAACAAATTTTAGAGATCTTGTTTTTTCCCCTTTAATATTTTAAAAATGTTATCTTTATTTTTTAAATTCCTTACACATTTGTTCCTTTGTTGTGATGTTGTTTGTAAAGAATTATAATAGAAGTGAAATTTAACTTTATAAATAGATTTAATTGTTTTGAAGTTAGTAATTTGTTTGCTTTGAGCGCCAGGTGGTATATATAAGTAACATGTTTAAAACGCATCATAGGTTATCATTTTCTTCTGCCTGCATCAAGTAGGTAAATCATTATTGTACTGTCTATTCTTCAGATAATCCCTTTAAATTTATAATTTTCCTTGTCTTACTTTTTCTTTAGGTATTCATAAAATCAAAATGGTGATAGGGAAGATTATTTTTCATTTATTTTATTTATGGTTTATCACATCATTTTTAATTTGTAAATTCTTTATAATTATAATAGTCATAAGTATTAAAGAACCATAGTAATTCTGCTTACATTCAACAAAATGTGCACTGTCTGTGTGTTAGTAAGTCTTACATGTGTAATGATAACATTTATTGTAAATTAAATTAATTTTTTGGTAAAAGTATTTAAATAGTTGTAAGAAATTGTAACAAAGTGACGTATTAACCTAGGTACTAATGAAGGGTTAAACCCAACAATGTCCTACACACAATATCCTAAATCTCAAACTCCTTTGTTCTTCAACTAGAAATTAATTCCTCTTTTGAGAACAAACTCCAAATACCCCTCCCGGCACACGTAACCCCATATACCTATTTATGAAAAAAATAAAACAATTGTGAAAGATTTAGAAAAAGGAGGAAAAAAATAAATCAGACAATAAAGGGTTGTCAAAGTATAACATAATTTAAGACTTAATTGGAAGACAATTTTTTTCGGAAGTGAGGTCTAGTATTTTTAGAACTACTAGTAAAGTTAATAGTATTGATTGATATTTTATGGTATTTGTTCAGAATTCTATAAATCAGGTTCAATTTGTGTTGATTACTATTTTGTTTATGATATTAAATGTGTTATTTGTCGTAGATTAGTGAAAATGTACTGCTGGAGTTTATTTGCTGCCTTGATTGGGTGCCTTAGCCTCACGACTGCACTTTCAAAAACCGATAAGGAAAGCTCTGATATCAGTGGGGTTCTACAAACCATCGTAGATCCCTCTTGGGAGGAGGATCCTTTTGGTTCATGTACATATATCTCTTAATGAATGAAATAATATATAAAAGAAAGAAATAATATATTTCTTTATGGAAAAGTAATTAAAATGCAACAAGCATAGCATTGGATATGCTTAATATCTTTAGATGCATTCTGTAATAAGTTCCCTTAGATAAATCTGAGTGATGAAATAAGTTTAAATCAAAATATTCAATCATCTGACAAGTAAAGCCAAACCCAAAATTTGAAATATTTCCAAGCTTACCTAAGTTAATGGAAGCATTAATGATCACAATGAGAATGAAATATGTCTCTTTTAAGTCTGAAAAAAATCGAAGATAGAATTCTGTTTCAGCCTCTTGGCTGTCTGTTGGTCAGTTAGTCTTTCTGTCTGTCGGTTCATCCACAAATTTTGCTAACCAACATTTCTTAAAAACTATTCACTTGACAAAACAAAAGTAACAATACTGAACAGCTAATTCAATAAAATGTTCCTTAGACTTTATAATATGTATAAAATACTTTTTGTTTTATACAATAAGAATTTAATTGTTTCTTTTAAATGTTTAAAGTTTCCGAGGATGATTTTAATGAAAATGTTGCTGACTGTAACTGCGAAGGAAAAAACAACTGTGGTTGCTGTACCAGCATCAAGATCATGAGAACGCCCAACAGGATTGGTCAACCTGTAAACAAACAACAACCTAACCACAGAGTTCGTGATAGGCTATTACATGGTAACTAAATTTCATTTTAAAATTCAAAAGACTATCTAAAAGGCCAAACAAATTATTTTTCAGTTGAAAGTGGAGCTTGTGAAGAGGGAGGGAATAGTTATTTACGCACCAAGGGAGGAAAGTAAGTGATTGCAACCTGAGCAAACTAAATTTTCATTTTCATTTGCGATATTTCAGTCCCACTTGGACCATTATTACTTTTGACCATTGCTTACTATTTGTTCTTAAAGAACATCCAAAAGTATCTCCTACTTAGTTTTTATATAAGCCAGATTTTCTCTTTGAAAAAAGGTATTTTATAAATTTTTACGTATCATGACAAATAATTTATAAGTTTTGTTGACAAAGTATTGTGCTGAATAATTAACAAGAAAATGTCAAAATTAATGACGTGGTACTTTTGGATGTTCTTTAAGAGCATTTATAAAGCTTGATAAATGGCCCAAGTGGGGCTGAAATGAAAAAAATTGTTTTTATTTATACCCTTAAGACCAAGAATTGACTTAGGTAAAAGCTTAAATATAATATGATACTTTAAACTCAGCAATATAAATGTTTATTTTTAATCCAAACTCAGGATATCAAATCCTAATAATGTAGAAAAGGTTCTCTTAAAGTGAGATAGAATTTTTTTCTGCAATTCTACTCTTCGGAACGGAACCTAGCAATACTATTTTAGCAACCTTCCCACCTTCACCAGCTATCACATCAGTGTTTTCAAAAATACTTGATTTTTACTAAATGTCTCTCAGGTAAGGGAGCCTCCCCTATAATTATTTTTTTGCTAAAAACTTGGATTTGATCCTTTCTCATTTTCTGAAAATTAGAGATATAATGATCATTTCTATATTTATCAGTTCATTTTTTGTTTCAGTGTGCGGTAAATTTTCCATTATCCCAAGTGAAAATGCTTTTCAGGTTAGTCTGCGTGCTGGCGAGATGTACTACTTTAAGAACAAGCTCTCTGGTAATTATGTGTAATATTTAATTATTAATTAACTTTTAGATGTACAAATTTTGCTTCCGTTCTTACAGAAGGAAGAATTGTGATCGTTATGACTATGACTAATGACTTTTTATGTCTCCGAATCCAAAAATTGCTAGACAGAAATATAATTCAAAGGTAAAGAACATTTTTAATCTTGTGACTGTTTGTCAGTCAGTCTGTTATTCAACAATTTAAAAACTACTCTTCCAATTTAATAAAATTTGGTCATTAAAAAAGTTTGCACTCATTATAAATTGCTAAATTTATACATTTGTTTATGTAAAAACGACTAACATACTAATTATTGTTTTCAGCCAAAAAAGGTCTTGTCTGCAACAGACTTCCTCATCCCTTCATTAAATCAGTTATTAACCTTTGCTTAAGATCAAGCTTGAAACAACTAGCTGACAAGAACTCCTTTAAGTCCTGCATCCTCATTGACGTTCATGTAAACTTTATATCTTTCTCTTTCTATATTATTAAAATAGTTCTTTTCAAAGCACAAGAGAGTAAGAAAGAGTAGGATATATAATAAACCGGGTGCTAAACAAGGATAGAGATAAGAAGAGGGGAAGGGGGGGATAAGTGTAATTAAACATAAACTGGGTGTTAAAGCCCAACGCAGGGAATGAAATTGCTCACATAGCAGCTAAAGAAGCAGCTCTATAACTGAAATAGTCCTAGAAACAAAAAGACAACTTCTGATCAACTTCTGACAATTAGTGAAACTACATATCTAGAAACACTGGGAGAAACACCGGAAAAGATAAAATCAATCCTTAGAGCAGTCTGCAGTCATACCCACTTCCCTCATAACTATCTACTAGGACAGTGGTTCTTAACCTTTTGGTAACCACGGCCCCCTTAAAATCTCCAAATATAATATATATAGTACCTAAATACCTTTTGAGGCCCCCTGGGGGGCCGCGGCCCCTTGGTTAAGAACCAATGCAGTAGGCACAAAACACCCTTGATTCCAGATGCATTAGACAGAAAGCTTAACAAGATATAACTTTATAGAATGTGAAGAGTATAGCCGCATCGAGGTTCACGTACAACCAAACCTAGCCAGCTTTTAAAAAAAGTTAACAAAATACCTTAAAAAAAAAAAAAAAAAAAAAAAAAAAAAATCTGTGACAAGGCTTCTGTTCACCTCAGGAGTTCCCTTCTGCTGTGGCCTTCTCTTTTACTGATCATCTCGAGGTCTTCCTAGGTTGTTAACTTGGTCTGCTAAAAATAATAATAATAAATACATTTAAAAAAACACATTAATAATCTGTTGATTTATGATATTTTTTAGGCTGGTAGACAGGTGTTCACAACCAAGTTCAAGTGTATGCGTTATGAGAATGGGGTTCTTTCCTTTGAATGACGTAGCGAACAGGAGACTGGAACTGCTGCTAACATCACGACACCTAACCCAATCAAAACTGTCATTGACCTTATCAAGAATGAGAAGATCAAGGAAGTGTACTACGCCTAAGTACTAACCAATCTTAAAATTCTTCCCTAATAAAAGCAAATAATTTAAATATATATATTTTTTTTAATTTTATTTCATTTAAAAGAATTTCCTTAACCTTAGAATGCTAATTTATCTTGATTCAACAAATGTGTCGTCCTGAAAGTGTTCTCTATAAGGATAGTTTGTATTCCCGGGCGTATAGGCTCATCAGTGCGTCAACTTATCAGTCTGTCTCCTGTCTACTCTCATATTTATTTCTGTTTAGGGTTTACAGAATAAAATCAACCCCTCATTTCAGAAACTACATATTTAAGATAGATAAAGGCATTGCGAGGGATTTTATTTTTTTAATTAAATTAACCTTTTAATGTTTATTTTATTTAATGCTCCTTCATAGGAAGTGTCAAGACAGTTTTCTTCATTTGGCAGCCCAATGGCTCTACCAGGTCTTTATTAGACTTCCTGCTAGTAAAGCTTCTCAATAGGTAATGTGGGGTTGGCTTTCAGACCCATTATTAAAAGCCTATTCCTACGCAGAGTCCAGCATATTTTATTTAATCCCCTACCTTTTTAAAAAAATCTGGTCAAAATTGTTTTAATGTTGCTTTCTTGTATAGTATAAAAAGAGAAAGTATTGCGATGACACAACATTTTAACATTAATAACATTAATTTAATATTTTTATGGATTTACACACTTTAAGGTCTAAGCATGGTCCTAAAAAGGTCTGTTTGTAGTCTGTGCAGATACTTGAAGCCTAAACTAATATAATATACAAATTACAATGAAACTTAATATATGACTCATGACTCAGCTGTCAGCTGACTTCTTTCAAATAATTACTATCTATTGACATTGATTAAATTTTAACAAGGTTTAACTTTATTTAGTAAATTGTTAATAGGTATGATGTTGTTACAATTCATGAAGAGTGAATTTAATTACAACTATTTTTGAAATTGTAAAGAATCTTAAACACGAGCTTTTAAAGAACTCATTTAATATAATAACAAAGAATGAATAATTCTATTGACATAAATAAAAATTTAAAAGTCAACTCCTTTACAGAAAACATTGTTACTATGGAAATTCAAGCATTGGCTTACTTTAATTAAGGCTTCTCTAGCTCTAGGTCCTAGGTACTCAAGTAAATTNTAGACTGCACACCTCGACGATAGTTGTATGACGTAGACTGACATGATAGTTCTATCGTGGAAGAACTATCACCGTGTAAACGGGCCTTAAAAACAAATAAAACAGGAAACCTAACAGATTGGAAACCTTCCTGTTGTTATTCGTGAGATTTGACATCTAGAATATCACCCGACTATACTGCCTTCGGAAATACTCGGAAGTTCCGACTTTAAACGAAGCTAAGCTTTCAGTTTCAACTGTGTTCATAACCTTGGTCGACCTCTAACAACTCTCGCTACTTATTTTAAAATCTTAAATCTTTATTTAGAAATTGATAAGAAGACAGTTTTTGGCTTCAACCTTTCTGAAAGGTTATATTTTGAGTTTGTTTATTTATGTAATTTATATTATTTTTGAAAGTTNCTTTGGGGGGGGGGGGGACGTGCCCCCTTCCCCCCTGGGTGCGCCACTGTGTGTGCTGAATTTCATTTAAATCGAGAGAAGTTTATGCGTTATTTATAAGAACTCACTACTCACTTATGCTTGTTTACAATTTTTTAAGCAAAACGTGTAGATTTGGAAAAGAAATTCCTATTGTTAATTACTTAGTCAAGTTGGAACTAAAAAATAATATTTAGATTGGTGATTTTTACGCGGTAAAAAAATCTAATAGTCACTAGAGGTCGACCAAGAAGTCATGGAAATCTGAGGAGTGCGCTAGTGTCGTCATGTACAGTCAGTTTTTAATAAAATAGATCACTGTCAAAAAACACAGTGTTGTTCTTTGGTTATTAATCATTTATTTTTTTAACTTCTATATTTTTTGCCATAGGCAACACTGTACCTGATAAGAAATCACTCCTACTATACGATATCTTTATATTATTATTTATTGATTATTCCTCTTTATTTCTGAGTTTGATTTGTTACTTTTGATTTCCTACCCCGTTATTTGTAGCGTCCTTTGTATTTGCATCATCCCGTGGATTTGTGGATCGTACGAAAATCGTTTAGTTGTGACTATAACTCGTACTGTATAAAACAAACAAAACAGGAAACCTAACAGATTGGAAACCTTCCTGTTGTTATTTGTGAGATTTGACATAACTGCGCATTTCATACAAACTAGAATAGCACCCGACTATACTGACTTCGGCAATACTCGGAAGTTCCGACTTTAAACGAAGCTAAGCTTTCAGTTTCAACCGTGTTCATGACCTTGGTCGACCTCTAACAACTCTCGCTACTTATTTTAAAATCTTAAATCTTTA
The DNA here is from genome assembly GCA_001010745.2 of Gerris buenoi. NCBI lineage: Eukaryota > Metazoa > Arthropoda > Insecta > Hemiptera > Gerridae > Gerris > Gerris buenoi. Next base: position 501,807 of record KZ651091.1, on the reverse strand, counting down.
TTTAGAAATTGATAAGAAGACAGTTTTTGGCTTCAACCTTTCTTAAAGGTTATATTTTGAGTTTGTTTATTTATGTAATTTATATTATTTTTGAAAGTTAGCTTATCATTTTTACCTTTACCCAGGTCTTTGTTCTTTTAATGCAATTATCTGTATAATTATATAAGTTTTAATTATTCGTTTCACTACGTATCACTACCCTCTGAATTATTGAACTAGGTAAGATCACTTGTTTTTTAGTCACTTTTGATCTTCATTCATAATTTTTCATTCGTCAGTTCATTTATAAATGAAGATACTTAGGAGTTACTAATTTTAATGTGAAAGTTTTAAATGTGTTGATGTTTTTATGACAATATTAAAGTTTTGAAACTAGTTAGCTCAGTTAAGTTTAACTTCAATATTGAATTGAGTTAAAGTTATTGAACAAGTTGTTGTTACTATTGAAGTGAGTTTGTTGTGTAAGTTAGTTTGAAGTAGTTAGAATTGTACTTGGTTAACAGGATTCAGCTGTATTGGTAATGTGGTTTATTAAACCGAGTACATTTGTTATACCTTCTCTTTTAAACAAAATAAACCAACTTTTTTTTGTCATTTTTTAGGTACTTCACAAATAGCCTTCTCTTTTAAACAAAATAAACCCACTTTGTACTTAACAAATAGCTTCTTTTTTTAATAATAAAAGAAACAAGCTAGAAACCATATATATTTGTTTATCTCTAAATTTAACTTCTAATTTGCATTATCAGTGAAGTAAAATAGCTTTGCATTGATTTTCAGATTTAAGTATTATCACGATGGTGTTATGAATTGCTTAAACGGATCCTAAAAATTACAAAAGGAAATGGCTCCAATTACAAATTCTCAAGAAGACACTGTTCAAGAAACTAGTAACCCTTCAAATAGTAATAATAGTAAAAGCATTGAATTTAACTCCAGCAATGGAAGTATTTCAGATGAAGGATCGTTAAAAAATATACAATTAAAACATGAAGTTGATTCTAATTTAGATAAAACGATTAACAATTCAATCGAAAAAATCCCTAGTTTATTAAAAGAGGAAAAGGAATCGAAAAATAAATCTAGTCGTTTGAATGCTCAATCATTGTGTTCAGAAAAATCAAAAAATATTATTTTAGGTGAAGAAAATGTCAATGATTTAGAATCGATAGTAAACTCCAACGAAACAACTATTACAGAAAACAGCCCTTGCAATGAATCTGATAAAGAGTGTTCTACTTTATTATATAGTCAGTGTTGCCATTCAGGTAAAACAAATTGTGATTCAAAATATTCAAAAAAATGTTCCAAGGCCGGTAAACTGGATTCAAACAGCGATTCCACTTCTCACTCAAATGTTAAGATATCTACAGGTCAGAAAGACGATATAAAATTAGTTGATCAAAGTTCAAATTTAAAGCAGAATGAAGCACAGAGAAATAAAATTGTTGACGAAGAAGAGATTAAAAATAAAGATAAATTATTGTCTTTTATGAATCAATTGAGTTTAAAAACAACGCCTGTTGAATTGACAAATTTGACTCTAGTCGGTTTAGATTTGGATTCGATCAATTACGATTTCAGTCCATTTGTAAATGTTACCTGTATAGATTTATCTAATAATAATCTGAATGCGTTACCTCAATCATTAAGCTCACTTAAAAATTGTACGAGACTGATCATATCTAAGAACAAGTTGACGGAAATCCCGAGCATTCTGTACCGAGGTATGTATTTCATTAGAGATTTAGATATGTCGTTTAACTCCTTCGACGATTTCAATATGGCTCCTCTTTGCCTATCGTATTTAGTCAATTTAAACTTAAGTCATAACAATCTATCGTCTCCACCGTTGTGGTTGCTTCAAGATGTACCTTCGAGTTTAAAATATCTCGACCTTTCATTCAATCCTTGTTTAAAAGATAAATTACAAGCTTCATTTCTCAATACATCTGAAACTAATAGTATATCGTCTAGAATCCTTAATTTGAATATTTCCAATACAGGATTTGTTTCTAAACATATACAATTTCTTAAACACTTCACGTGTTTGAAAGTTTTACGTATGAATTCGAAGCAAAGCAAAAATTCTTTAGACAATTACATGGAGGATTTGCCGACAGATTTACTAAACCTAATGCCGTTGGAAGAATTGGAAGCCGAAGACTGCAGTTTATCTTGTCTCCCAAACAACATAGACAAACTATCGCATTTGAAAGTGTTTCGTATTTCAAACAATGATATTTCATGGTTGCCAGAGGGTTTCGTACACTTACAATGCCTATCGATATTAGTTGCTTCGAAATGTCATCTTGTATACTTGCCAAGAGAAATGGAACTGATGACATCTTTAACTGAATTATGGCTCTCTTATAATGATGTAAGTCTTTACACTTATTTATATCACCCATTTATCACAATATATTATTATTATTTTTTTTTTGAAAATTACCTTGCAATCTATGTGAAGCCCAAGAAGTTCTTGTCAACTAAAATTTTTGATGTCCTACTTTAAAGCATTTATTTAAATTATTTGCTGTGCAATCATTCAAAATGAAATTTTTGGAGTTTAGTAATCCTTGACAATAGGAAACAACATGAAAATATATTAGAAAAATATTATGAAACTTATTTAAATTTGGTTTAACCTTTGAAATGCCAACAGTTCCCTTACAAGATTTTAAGGGATTGCCCTATGAGCAAACTACTTAGAGATTACTTGTAAGACTATTAGTCTGGTCAGGGTATAAAGGGGTCAGGGAGAGAATCCTTCATTAAGCCCTGTTTTGCTCAATGTATCTGTCTATATGTACGTCTTTGGGTTAAAAACTGTACAAAGAAAAAAATATGTTTACCAGAGTTGAAACTTTGTGCTAAAAGCTTCTATTTATGTCTGAGCAGTGTCCTCTTAAGTATTTATTGTAATATTTAGTTGTAACATAAATTGAAATGGTTTTTATGTTTGTAGATACCATCTCTACCAGATTTGAGGAAATGTAAAAATCTGAAGTTGTTGGATCTGTACAGTAACGGGTTCACACAGCTTCCCGATACTCTACATGATTTAAAGCTAGAGGCTTTAGATATCTGCGGAAACTACTTCTCTCCATCAACGTACAAGCAGGTTAAATAATATATGATTATTTGTTCACTTTAAGGCCCCCATACATGGTCAAACTAGTTTGAAAAGCAAGTTTGATCAAAAGTTTGTCAAATAAGTTTGACCCCTAGTGTACACAACATCAAGCCATCAAACTCTCAAATTTCACCCACACATGGTCCAACTTACTTGACAAGCCTAGTTTGTCAAGTAAGTTTGATCGTGTATGGGGGCCTTTAGATTAATATATAGTGGTATAATTAAAATGATTTGGAGGGGAGCCCTTGATAGCTCATTGCTACCATTTGCACTTTAGAAGCAGGAGATAAAAGGGTTTGAATCACCACTCTGAGAAGGGCCTTATGTGTTCAACCAGTTCATGATATAAATAGGTAGATGCTTAAGTATCTGGTAGCAAATAGCTATTTCAAACTGGTATTTGATGTATTTAAATTAATTATATCATAATAAATTTTGGTATTAGGATGTGAGAAGAGAGACAACTCACAAAGATAAATTAATTTGGGTTTCTTTAACTTTATGGCATTATTTTAATAGTAATAATTAAATTAATCTTATATAATATTTTTAAGTGTTTATTCATCATAATAAACATTGTACAAAATATTTTAATTTTTTCATATTGTAAAAAATATATTATTTTTTAAATTTCTACTGCAAGCAGCAGCAGCCCACTCCCGTGTTGGGCATTGGGTCCTGTCCCAATTCAAAGCGCACCCAAAATTACAGTACTATTCAGGAAAGAAGACATGCATTGGCAGCGTGGGAAATCAGATGACACTCAAATTGGCCAACCTATGTGAGGGTAAAAATAAAGTTACTAGTTCTGTGTGTTTAAACGGTTATCCCGAGGGCCACGCCCCTCCACTAGAGATTTTTATTTTTGCCTAGTTGGCTCAACCTATTGCCCACAAAAATCTCGAGCTCTCATTGGCTCGTTCCCCAATTTGTCAAACTTGCCCGTGCTGTCAATGCACGTCTTCTTTCCTGAATAGTACTGTAAGGCATGGCCTGCTGTTGCTTGTGGTAAAAAAATGTGATTTTTATCAAATTTGATCTACTTTATTTGTTTGCTTATACAGTGTTTACAGTTTTTGATATAATTTAATTTTTAGAACGGTTTGTTTAATGTTGGTAGGCAGCAGATGGAGCTACTTATGATAGTTTGAAGATTAATCTGAGAGAGAGGCTCGGTAAAATAAATGATAGAACTGATTTCATTAAGATAGACTATTATAGCAAACACTCGTCGAGTTCAGGTTTTATTTTATTCTTAAATTTATTGTAGTATTTGATTCTTAAATTTTTGATTGCACACTTTTTACAATTTTTTTTTATACACCATGTTGCTCATTATTACTCTTCTGTGCTTGGTCGGTGTACACATTGAGATGCAGGTGACTCAGGGCAGCTCAGTTTTTCAACCACTGAAAAAAAGTGTCTGGCTAACATGAAGCTAGAATAAGTCTTTTGGTGTCCTTGAAGAATATGTGGTTGGTTAAATTCTGTGGGAAATAACTTGACCATAAGCTTTATGAACTTATGACTGAAGTAGTTATGAACATCCATTCTACCCCAGTTCTGTAACTAACTTAACTGTATTTCTGTTAATACTGTACCCATGGATTAAAAGACCCATGGAAGAAAAATCAGGGGTTCGTTCTGTAGACCACCTAAAGATGGTAAAAGACAATCCTTAAATACAACTTTAATTTCAAAATAAATTTACAATTTTGTACATAAAATGTGAAATAAAAAAAAGGGTTTTTGCTTTACCTGGGATAAGTTCAGGCTTTTTCCATTCACTCCAATCTATCTGTCACTTATCTAATCTAATCTAAAACTTGACAGGTTTTGAACACATTTTAGTGATTGGTACACTTTCCAAGAAACTTGGTCAGATTTTGTTTACAGTGGATAGTCAAAAATACAAATAAAAAAGAACACGGACACTGAGAGATTAATTTAATTAATATTTGTGGTTATTATTTCAGGAAGTTCAGGGAGTTACTCTAGTTCAAAATCTTACGGTTCATACAGATCCAGTAGAAGTAAGAAAAGCACTCCGGGTTCATCTTACAGCAGGTCAGTCATAACATATTTTTTAAATTTCTTATTTATGTTCGTTACTATGTACATAGTCTAGTTGCAAGGATGGCCATCCCGCCTCCTTACTACTGTGCTTGTCACTGAAAGTGAAGATTTAGCTTTTAATTTTATTTATTTGTGTTATGTTACTGTTATACAGTGGGTGTCTTCGCTTCATGTAATCATAGTTATTTTTAACAACTTTAACTTCCTTTTCTAACTTTACAGTCAATATTCCCATGCTATTTATAGTATTATTTATAAATTAAGGAAGAAGACAGAATTGTGTTATTGTTTTGTTTTCTTTTATAGGTTGTCAGCGGGTAGTTCAAAGCAAGATGAATGCTGGGATGTAGATCCAGATGATGCATGGGATCCAAATTGTAAGTTTGCCTTTTTATTTTATTTATTCCTCTTATTGCTTCCGAGCTTACCGAAAGTAACGGAAGCATTGTGTTCACTTTTGAGAACAAAAAAGTTTTATGCCTNACATAATTATAATAAAGGGTTTTGAGAAGTATCTACAGAACCGAAAAAAGACAGAGAACAAATCATAATCATACGGCTTAATTATCTACAAAACCCTAAAAAGAACTTGGACGTAATTAGTTCCCTGTGATTTTGTAATAATTCCATAATTCCATCGGTATAAAAGGTTAAGGCAAATATACTTAAATTCCAAAAAAAGTGGTTTTTAAGAAATGTCTGTCTGTAAAGACGCCTGGAGCCAGAACTACTGGGCCGATTTTGACGAAATATGGCATACGTGTTCAGAAACATCATACCCTGAGACGAAATCGAGAAATGACGTATTAGCTCCAATTTGGGGAGGGGCGGGGGCTACCCCAAAAAAACTCGGAATAAATGTAGAAAAAAAATTATTTCTCGAAAACGGTTCCGACGATTTTGATAAAAAAAATTCTATAATGTAGTCCATTTAAATACAAATCTAACGATATAAGCATATCTTGGGGCAACCAATGCTTTGATCGCTGCCTGGCTGTCTGAGTAGATTCTGATTTGTCTGTTAAATATTTTTTTATCCAGGATAATTTGAGAACAAGCCAAAATTGCATATACCTCTGCCTGAAATACGGTGGCATATTTGCCTAAGCTCACACTAAGCTCATATGGGGGTTCTGCACAGAAAACACCAGCCCCCGATAATTCTTCGATTCGGGACCCGTCGGTGAACCACATGTCTGTTCCTGATGGTATTTGAGGATCATCTCCAGGTTCCCAGTCTTGTCTTGAAGGAAGTAGATACTCCCAGCTAATTTCAAAGTCCCACTGTGGTATCATAGAGTCCTGCACCATCACTACTTCCGGGCAGATTTCTTTGATAGAATTCCATATTACACTGTGCCCTATACCGTCATATCCCATCCATAAACCAGCACAGTGCAGGCGATATGAAGCTAGCATAGCTTCGTACTTCAGG
>KZ651091.1:482503-493733 GCA_001010745.2 Gerris buenoi | reverse complement strand
TAATCAATGAGAATTATATAAGTTAAGTCAAGTACCAGACCTATAAAGTGTTAAAGATCGCTAAAAACTGTTAATTATTCTTACACAATAAACAATGAAGTAATAAATCGTTAATGCTAATATAACAATAAACTACATGATAGCATGCGAGGAAGCTATGTGCCACACTAATTGGCAGTGTATTTTTACTTATTGTTGAATAATTTCATTTATATGTCTCTACATAGGTTCATTATACTAACTATTATAGTAGCATTAGATCTTAGAATAAGGAGGGAATAATTTCGTATGAAATAAAATTTCTTTTTAAACTTTCTAATGAAGAAGAAAAAAAAAAAAAAAAAAAAAAAAAAAATCCTTGTGGTGTAGGAATTAGTCATTTACTTATGTGCACTCCTTTGTAGCTAGTATGCACTATTCAAGAGTAAGTGTTTACTCTTCAGCAAGCAAGTCTCCCCTTTTCAATGACTGGCCAGCATCACTCAAGTTTCGGCTCTAAAAAAAAAAAAACAGTAGTTTAATAGTAGGTTTAAATAGTATTTAAATTTTATTTTCGTTCTAGGAGAGCAGTTGGCTCGCCCTTCAATATAGTTAAGCAGCATTGGGTATGGTTAACAGTCACCTCTTGAATGGGTGACCATTAGGGAATCCAATCCCGGGATCCAGAGCCGATTTACCCCTACGGCAATCCCGGGATTGTAAAGTAACAATCATCCCGGGATTTCGGGATTTGACTTTTTACGTTTTAAGGTATTTTGTCCGGTACAAGTACCTACTGTTTGGTCAAAAGAATAATTGATTTTCTAAATAAGTAACACAATTTATTTATTTATAAGTAGTAAACTAAATAAACAATCAAACAAATGAATTGAATAAACAATAATATTAATCAGGAAGACGAATGCACTTAGTAGCGCAGTTAAGTTGTAAGAGTATACAAACTTCTGAGATTTGTTGACTGTGCGGTGTGGACTATAGGAAGTATTAAGAGAGAGGAAAGTATTTATCCAGCTACTGCTACATTTACATAACTTTTAAATCAAGAAATTGAAAAAAGTATGAAAACTGTTGTAGAAACTTTTGGAAAAAGTATGAGAACCTGGAGTACAGACGAAAACTGACCTTCTAAATACCATAAGAAAAGAAATGCCTCAATTTTGTTAAATTTTGTTAATTCAAATAATTTTAAAACCTAAACAGCATATTTTAAGAACATTTCAAGTATGCAGAGTTTTGTTTGTTGCTAAAACGTATTACGGGATGATTCGTTGTTTTCATTAAGTACATTTTTTGCTTCTTTATGTTTATCAATTTTTTTAAAAAACAAAAGAAATGCTAAATAACTATGGCTTATTTTGTTATAATAATAATTAAATAAAGAATAATACATCATAACTACATGCTTTTAGGCTTTTTATAAGTCTAGTTGGAATTTGGTCAATCCCGGGATTGGTCCCAGGATCCCGGGATGCGTTTTTACGGTCCCGAAATCCCGGGATCGAAAATTTGGTCCGGGATTGGATTCCCTAGTGACCATATTGGGGGCCCCACTGGATGATCATCCAGCATCGCTATATAAATGTGAAGCTAATTATGTAGTGACCTACAGTCGTGTATGTCAATTGTAAGGTTTATACAGCTGATAGAGCAACAGTGCTGCCTGAAATGTTGACTTTTGCAACAATTAGTTTATAAGACACCTGTTAGGCTCGAATTATTTTAGCATTTTATGATAATCAATTTGGCAGTTGATTACACATTGTTACAAATTAATTGTGTGTCAAAAATTGTGGTCGTAACTTTAAATAATTTTTAAAAAGTTTGATGCAGTATTATTTCTAATAAAATTACCATTACTTAACTGCTTTCATTTATTAAGTAACTACTCTTTCCTGTTGTAATTGTGTTTGTTTTTAAAGATTTCTAGTTTATCTTGAATTTCCGGACATTAGTTTATTAATAAAATATGTTCATTTAAGTGCCCTCATTTCTGAAAATTTGGGATAGTTATTCTGTGACACCCTGTATTAATATCTATTATTCAATTTTTATTATTAAATATAATTAAGGAAGTCAGTCAATATTCTGATAGAGGAGGTCAAGCTGGAAGTAAACCAATGTAATCAAATTAATTTAGGAAATTTTTAACACTCATTGTCAGGCTTATAAAAATAAAACATTATATTTAAAGATTAGGGCTGAAAATTTTATCAGTCCACTCCTATGGTGTGTTATCAAAAATAATTTGTTTGTTTTTTAGTGTACACTGATATGAGGAAGTATAAAAGTGACGAGAGCCTGTCTCGTGTAAGATACATAGCGTCGTTAACCCACAGAGAGAACTACTTCTGTCCCTTCCAGGAGAAATCTAACTTCTACCAAAACGTTTATGTTGGCTACACTGGACCAGATGAAAATGGACAGTTTGAAGATGCTTAACTATTCAAATGACTTTCCTTTATTATAGACATTTCTAAACTGAGCTTTCTTAATCAATGATGATAATAAGATACAAAAAGATTTCTAGAAAGTTTTTCCGCTCTGGCAAATTTGTGAAACTGTGTTTCGTTAATTTTATCAGGAGAGCTAAAATTCCCCCCTTAAAATTATGATCAATATGCATAAAAATTGAAACTATTCTAAACATGGTAGTAAATGAGTTTGTCAGATATAAACAACCATTTACTGCAAAATCCTATGTTTGATGTAAGTCAAAGTTGTTTTTTGGCTCTCGAGCAGGGACAATAATATGTAATCTTAGTTAATAGCCGTTTTAAGTAGTAAGTTAGAGGTACTATAACACTGATTTAGCTGGTGAAGATGGAAAGATTGTTAAAATAGTGTTGCCAGGTTCCACTCTGAAAAAATATACTCTTTTCCTGAAATTGTGCTGGGGGCAAGTGTCTAAGGTACATTATTTAGATAAAGGAACTACCCCTATATTGAAAAAATATTCTAATTGCCTTAATATCATCTTAAAAATTAATCTTGAAACTAATATTTCCTACTATCTGTATCTGTCCAGGGCTCCAATCCACTTCTCTAGGTCTTCCAAATGAGTAGGAGTTGCATACCTTTTTATGGAGAGTATGAGTATATCAGGGGGTTCCTGGTAAAAACAGAGCCTATGTTGTAGGATTCGTAATAAAACTATTCAAGTCATTTTTTTTTTATTGACATCGAGATATCATATCCAAGGCACTTAGAATTGGTTTTTTTTTAAAAATTATCAGTGGTTTATTCACCCAAACTATACAGGTTAACACGAATGTATTATTTTGGGACAGCTCATGTAACAAAGTCTATAGGAGGATATTTCTTTTCTATTGGGTTAAAGTTGCCCAAAAAGCGGAAATTCACTCAAACCCACAAGCTGCTTTAAAGTTTTTGGGTTTGAGTGTTTTTCTGCTAAGCACCTCAATAAATATTATTTTTTTCAGAAAAAAAGTCTCTTATAGTTGTGGTTATGATAAATCAAATTTTATGTTATTATAATGTAATACACAATGCTCATCATTATGTGTCAGAACCTTATTACATAATATTAGATATGGGAGAGTCTACGGAGGTCATCTTGAAGGAATGACATAAACTATCTCTCTACTTAAATTTGATTGTATTATATTTAGTTATTAAATAATGTTTCTATACAAATTTTTACGTTTTTTTTTTAATTGTGTCAATGTATATTGGAAAAAAAATGGTTTAATTTTTCTGTATATAAAATGTTTAATATAGATTTTTTGTAGATGTATGTGATAATTTAAATACTATATTTATAATTAATTAATTACATAAACTAATAATAAATATGATAAAGAAATTAGGTGTTAAAATTAAATGTGTTTGGTATAAATGACCGAAGCAGTCAAACACACTGAATATGTTGAAATTAATAAATTATAATAATGAAGAGCTTAGTATTGATGACGGACATGACCACTTTTTTAAATTTTACAAGAGAGCCGGAAAACTGTAGCTTATAAAGTCGAGTTGTCCATTTTTGAAACAAAAATCAGGTTTTTGAACCAAAGCGATGCCGTCTTGAATGTCAAGTTGTCCACTTTTGAAGCCAAATTGTACCCTGGATTTTAGCAAAATGGGATTGATTTACCCCTTTTCTGGGGAAAATGGATAGCAATGAAGCAGCCAAAACTCTATAAGAAACAATCGATTACTGAAAATCAGAAAAAAGGTCTTATGTCCGTCTTTAGACTCCTCATAATGAAGCTAATAATGAAGTATTTACTTCATTATTATTTAAAAAAATATAATAAGAAAGGTAGGTTAATTCAATAATATAATAATAAATATGAATAATTATTAAAAAATAAAATAATTATAATCAATTTTAAATGTTGTTGGTGCTAATGCATTTGTAAACAATAAATCATATTTTAAAAAATTATCCGATAAATTATATTTTAAGATATTTGTGGTCTAAAGCTAAGGGGTTAATTAAGATTTTGAAAGTTATAAAAAATAAACCCTGTAAACTTAATTGCCACTATATTTTATGATCTATATTGTTAATTGATTTTTGTAAAGTGTTATAGCAATTGAATCCATATTAATGGTGACATTGTGAGGCCACGAATCTAAGAAAAGAAAACTCAAGTGTTTTCAGGAAAAAACACTTATAAAAAAAACTCAAATTTTCAGAATGCTGGGGGCACTTTTTACACCACAGATGCTCAAGGTTTCAGAATGCTTAAATACCTAAAGTACGAAGCTTTCATTGCTCAAATCTACTAAAGGTCGACCAAGAAGTCATGGAAATCTCAGGAGTGCGCTAGTATCGTCATGTACAGTCAGTTTTTAATAAAATAGACCACTGTCAAAAAACAGTGTTGTTCTTTGGTTATTAATCATTTTATTTTTTTAAATTCTATATTTTTTGCTACAGGCAACACTGTCCCTGATAAGAAATCACTTCTACTAAACGATAATATCTTTATATTATTATTTATTGATTATTCCTCTTTATTTCTGAGTTTGATTTGTTACTTTTGATTTCCTACCCTGTTATTTGTTGCGTCTTTTGTATTTGCATCATCCCGTGGATTTATGGATCGTACGAAAATCGTTTAGGACAGTTGTGACTATAACTCGTACTGTATAAAATCAAACAAAACAGGAAACCTAACAAATTGGAAACCTTCCTGTTGTTATTTGTGAGATTTGACATAACTGCGCATGCCATACAAACTAGAATAGCACCCGACTATACTGACTTCGGCAATAATACTCGGAAGTTCCGACTTTAAACGAAGCTAAGCTTTCAGTTTCTACCGTGTTCATGACTTCTTGGTCGACCTCTAGGATAAGAATTTACTCTTCAAAAAAGGTGGATAGACTATGTTAAATAGACAGTTTTTCTGAACATTTTTACTATAATATATAAAAAAATTACAAGTTTCTAATTATGTGGTCCTTATATGTCACCATTGATATGCATTATGTGTAGATTGTTTATTAATATACAGTACAGGGTGGGCAAAAAAAACAACACTTTTTTGAACACTTGTAGCTCAGCTTCAGTAATAGATAGAGATATGGGGTTTTACTTAAACTACATTAATATCTACCTACATTAATATCTATAACTTAACAAACTATTGGGTGAAAGCCATGCAATGACGGTTTGAATTAGGGTCTTAAAAAAAGTTGTTGTCCAGACAGTAATCGTTCTCTGGTATTATAGTTTTGATAGAATAAATAACAATATTGTGGAGAGGGGGTTCTTTTTTGGTAAGTGGGAGGAGTCTCTCAGTCTTATAACAATCATTGAAAATGTGTTAAGCACAATGTTGCCTGAAATTGAGATCAAATGCCAAATTACGAGATTATGCAAGATGGTGCCCCATCCCATCGCTCTTTGCAAACAATTTATTACTTGCAAGAGAATTGCCCAAACTTTATTCAGCCAGACGAGTGGCCGCCTAACAGTCCAGACCTAATAAATTCAATTGATCACTCCTATTGAATTCAATTGATTTCTCTGTTTGGGGTTGGTAAAAACAAAGAGTTTATGTGGTCGGCAGAATAAAGGATGTTGATTTGATGAACTTGGAAAGAGTATTCTTTGTGCCTGGGATCATATGCATCATCAACTATTGCTGGGGCCATATCCCACTGGAGAAGGGTAGTGCAGGTTGTCGTAAATGAACAAGGAGGACATACTGAACCATAAAACAAGTAAATCTATAAAATATGCATTAGTTTTTTTGCAATTTTTTTAAACATTCATTTTTTAAATAGATTTTAAAAACTTGTTTAACCCATTTTTAACCACTTGTTTTAACCCATTCAGTGCGGATGAATCCACTGTGGATTCATGCCGGTCTAAGGCTGGTGACGGATGAATCCACAGTGGATCCAAGCCCCCTCCTTTTAGCCCTCAGTAGCTCTATTCTCCGTGCCTTGAGTAGAACCATCTTGCAAGGCTCCGTCACCCGCAGACGTTTGCATCCACAGGGGGATCTATTTTTATTTTTTTTTAATTTTTAAATTAACTTTTAAAGATTCTATACAGTCACTAAGGTGTTCATGAATTAGATTACGCCATCAATGGGTTAAGACTCTAATTCAAACTATCATAGCATGGCTTTCACCCAATAGTTTTTTAAGTTATAGATATGAAATTTAAAGTAGATGAATGTACTTTTCAGACCCTGCAAACCCCATTTATCTATCTATTACAGAAGCTGAGCTATAAATGTTCAAAAAAGTGCAGTTTTTTTGCCCACCTTGTACTTACATTTTTAACTATAAATATCTAAAATTATAAAAAAATAAATACTAGTATGATGTTGTAGCTAATAATATGAATCTTATGAGATAATAATGATGCATTCAGGACTAGCTGATAATGTGAGCTTTGTTATGGTATGTGTTATATCTGATTCCTACTATATCTAAGGGTTTACTCTGGTCTTGTTTCCCTATTATTTCCCATAAATCTATTTATTTTTTATTTTTTTTTTTTTATGTAGTTAATTCAATATGATTATGTCTTAAGCATTGACTTATTTGAAAATGTGCAAGGTTTTAGTTCAAATGGTTCTCAAGATGATGTAAAACCTCAAGAAAATTACATAAATATGTTTTGACATCTTGAATTAAAAATAAAAAAATCCCTGCATTTTATTAGATTTATTTAATTTATTTCTGTTAGTAGTAAATAATTGTAATGTTTAAACTAACTGTGTTAGTTTTTTTGTGTGATAAGCTTGAAAAATGGTCTTATAATTTGTTTATGTTGTAATTAGGGGTAATTAATTAATATATGAGGGCCGTTCGGAAAGTAACCTCCGATTAGCCACTGAGGTAAGTAGTTGTGCCATTGTTATACTGGCATATGGGCGCAGGTCAGTCGGCATTAAGCTGTTATCGAGTGAAGGTCTTACGAGCTCTAGTTTAGTTTTCATAGCATCTTGAAATGTGCGCTGAAATTGAAAACCCCCCCAAATGCGAAGGCACCAAATAGCGTGGCTACTCCCCGCTCAGGGGCCAATCGGAGCCAAACGACCCTCGTATATACCATTATTGCTTTGAATTTAAGCTGGCCTTTATATATTTGAATTTAAGCCGGCCTTTATATATTTGAATTTAAGCTGCTCTTTATAAATTTAATTTTTTAATGTGCAATATTAATTAGGGTGTTGCTTTAATTTGAAGAATTTATTTTTAAATCTTTAAAAATGAAGTAATAAAAAGTCAAATTCAACAGATATGTGGGTGTTAAATTCGAGGAAAGCTTAAATTCAAAGTTATAAGGTTTTTTTTGTTTTTTTTGTTTTGTTTTAATTATCATTCCATAATTTAAAATTATTATTCATGAGTACAATGTTAAAATTAGTTTACTTAAAATTTTATTATTGTTATTTTTATTTTGTTAGGATTAAAAATTAAAATACCACTTATAATCTTCAAGTATTCTATGCTTTACAGAAGAATAGACTTGAACCTTGTTGGAAACTACAATGATAGTAAAAAGAAAATGTGTTTGTTTAAATTAAATTAAAGACATGTATTAGTATTAAGAAGGTAATATTATGTTATCATGAGGTAAACATAGCATCTAAACACAATCATTAAACAAAACAGAATTTGGACCATCTTTTTCATTTGTATTTTTATTAGGAGATTCAACCCTCTGTTGGGCACATGAATTTATTATCTAGAAGCAGGCACATCCATCTCTTAGACAGCTTTGCTTGAATTTTAATTTAAAAAAAAAAAAATTAAAAAACAAAAAAAAAAACAAAAAAAACAATGGGTACAGGGTATCTTGTAACTTTTCCTCACATGGAAGCCACTGAAGTGGTCTCTTCTCAGCGAATTCGCTTAAGGTCATTTGCCCCATCACATGTTTGTTACAGGGCAGCCCTTTGTAAAAAGGCTAACTGTATGGCATTTCATTGAGCTTATTAATTAGAAGACAATATTAATTTGTTATGGAATGACCGAGAACTGGTGAGGAGAGAATTACATCTGATTGATACAGTCTGATTGGCTGAAATTTGCGCATGATTTTCTGTTGAGTCCGAGGAGGTCTTTCTCTCTTTCGTTTGTCTAAAAGCACATAATATGAATTTTGTTACAGTGTTTTAGGAGTTATTTTACCTCTTGATAGTATTATTAACAAATTCTCTCTCTAAAATTAAAATAAAACTTGTATTTTTTTTATCTATTATCTAATTCCCACTAAAAGTTGTGAATTTTAAACAAGCTGCATATTCCCTATTTACTTTTTTGTTTTGTTTGTTTATTATTAATTAAATTTGTTAAAATATTTTGTGTTTAAGTGTAACATATTTGTTAATATTATGTAAATAATAAATTAATTATGTAAGTGAAAAAAAATTAATAAATTGAAAATTTGCTGTTCTACTTATTTGTAATTAATAATATTATTAATTTTTCCATATTGTCATTATTATTGCTTCCGAGCTTACCGAAGGAAACGGAAGCATTGTGTTCACTTTTGAAAACAAAAAACTTTTATGCCTCCGATTTCAAACATTCCAAGACAGAAATCCGTTTCAAACATCAGGGAACATTTTTGGTCTCGTATCTGTCTGTCTATACCTGTATGTCTGTCGGTTTTTTTCAAATACATTTTTTTATTAAAATCAACAGCGACACTGCTATGAAGTGTTAAAGACTGCTAAAACTATTAATATTTTACAAAATAAACAATCTAACAATAATGTTAATGCTAATATAACAATAAAGTACATGATAGGATGCGAGTAAGCTATGTGCCACACTAATTGGCAGTCTATTTATATATTAAAGGTTCATGTTTTGATGAGAGGAGGGTTGGATATGACATGGTTGGGGTGCTCATGTATTAAAGACTAAATACAAATTAAGAGAAAACTTAATTGAATTTCAAATNGGGGGGTTAGTTTGTGGTAACAAGAAAAGAGAACTACTTTATCAAAGCAGCTGCCCCTCCCCCCTCCAAAAAAAAATGTACAACTAATAAACAAAAAAAATCTCTTTTTTTGGGGTGTTTGGAGTAAATAAAAATTTCTTTAGTTTCACCCTGTCAGTTGGGGTCCACGTAAAATTACTTTTAGTACGGACTGCTGCGGACCTCCGTTTCCAAAATATGCATTAGGCGGCTTTCACACTGCGGGCGAGACCGATTCTGCTTGGGAAACGCATGTATTAGCATGGGGCTATTCACACTAAAAGCCGAGCGAGACCGAGCGTTTTCGGCCGCCGAAAAGCGTTTTCGGCCGCCGAAAAGCGTTTTCGGTCGCTGAAAACGCTTTGTATACGGTTGTACGGGGACTAGTAGAAAATCGGCCAGTCAGCTCGGTCTCGCCCGCAGTGTGAATACAAAAAACGCACGGTTTGGGCCTCGCTAGGCCACGCCCGGTCTCGCTCGCAAAAAACGCTCGGCTCGGTCTCGCCCGCAGTGTGAAAGCCGCCTTAGGAATAGGAATTTTTCTTTTTTTTTCGAAAAAAAAGAACTCGGGAAAACCGTGAACACGGGCAACTTTTATACACTTAATATTTTTCTCAGGCTATTCAAAAGTTAAATTTACTTAATTTTTTTCGCATTTGGCATGACGGACGGTAGCTTTTGGAAACGTCAGCCAAAAAAACAAGAAGGTCCGAGACAACTCAGACAAACTTTCTCATATATATGCGGTCTTAATTACTTCGCCCAATATTTTCCATTTATTAGTTTTCGTCGGTACATTTAATTATTATTAAACATTTCATCAAAATTTATCATAAAAATGACTTCTCCTCGACGGGTAATCGAACCCGGGCTCTCTCCGTCCGCATTTTAAGCTATTTTCTCAGGAACTAGATTTTCCCCGGGAAAACGGCTTGTATAGTTATATTCATATTTAAATGAACTACTTTTTTTTTAAAAAAAAAATAAATAATCAAAATCGTGGGAATCGTTATCGAGAAATATTTTTTGTTTCACGTTTTTTCAGTTTTTGGGAGGTAGCGCCCCTAGATTTGGAGCTAAATACGTTTCTCAATTTCACCTCGGGGTATAATTTTTCTGAACATGTATGTCCAATTTCGTCAAAATCGGCCCAGTAGTTTCGGCTTCAGGCGTCTGCACAGACGACAAACAGATGACGGATAGACATTTTTTAAAAACCACTTTTTTGGACTCAAGGGACGTCAAAACGTGTAAATCCATCAAAATATCAAAATCGAATTTTCGCGCCATCACAATACTTTCTCTTTATATGAGAAGGTAAAATTTAGCGGGCCCGCCGGGACAGGTTGTATGCCATTTCTCATGTTTCTGTTAGTAAGTATTGCTAGGCCAACACATTAATCTCAACTTTTCCCTAACAACCCTTAGGGTATGTGCAGAGGTCTCTGCACATACCTGCGCCTCCACCCCAGCCTTCACCTTTTCTTAAGCTGACACAAATTGGAGCCAGCGTTCTCTCTAGCCGAACCCTTATATATGGGGGTTTGTTTCAAATTACATTCTGTATCTTCTGTTTTTAGGGTTTCGAGGTCGTCCTAGAAACCCTAATGCTTTTGGTAGTTCGTCCGTCCGTCCGTCGCAACTTTGATTATATCTCCCAACCTACTGACGCTATTGACTTGAAATTTGGTATATAAGTTAAACTTTTTTGCCCAAAAACAGAAAACCTATTGCGAACTTTAACACTCCAAATTTCTGCGATCTGCGATCAATTGCGATCACCGCGCAATATTTTACATTTTTTGT
>KZ651091.1:445863-461315 GCA_001010745.2 Gerris buenoi | reverse complement strand
ATTCAACAGAAAATCTTTGGTGCATGACAGAATCATGCAGCAAATGTCACATCTGTAAGATACAAAAAAAAATCCCCCAAAAAAACAACGCCCGAAACTATTAAACATCCGACTAGCTTTTCCTAATATTATTCGGGCAGGAGTGCAGGAGGAAACTGGGCAAATACTGGCATGTTCAGATTTCTTCGAGGTTGTTCATTGTTAAAGCATGTTTCATATTAAAAATTTCGTCAAATACTGCCCATGGTCCAAACACACACTACAGGTCTCAAAAATTTGATGTAAGAATGAGCTCTTCGATCTTTATAATTGAAAAATTAGCCAAATTAGTTGGAGGGCTTAACTTTTATGGGTCTAGCAAAAACTAAAACAAAAAACGCAAAACACGTTGTAACAAAATCTGTATAACTTACGAGTAGGCTAACGCATCATAATTAAAAATCAGAATATCGTGGAATTCGTAGTGCTTTAGGTCAATTTCTGTCACTCCTTGGGTAATGCTAGTGCTAATAATATTCGATCTTTAAAAGCCCATACATAACTCGAGAAGTTAATGAATTTTTTTGTTGTTTTATTATGTTAAAGTTTTTACCTCTCCGACATGACGATGTTAAGCTTCCCCCCCCCCCCATCAAAATGTTTAAGGTTCACAGGGCTTTTCAGGACTATTCCATGGGCACATAGTTGTTAATATCTCACAGATTTTCTGAAACCCTTAAAAATACTTAATACCATTGATGCGGAGCATAAAGAACTCGCGTAAATCAATAACGTTTTGCTCTCATTTCGACCATACTTGCTTTCAAATTGTCTAGCAAAAAATTAATTTATTGAGGACAAAAGTACATATTTTATCTACCTATACCTTAACAGAGACACCATCTATCGGATGCGGTATGCATAAAGAACTCAAGTAAATTAATTAACATTTTGCTTTTATATCGACAATATTTTTGTTTTCAAATTGTATAGCAGCAAAAAATGTATTGAGCAAAAAAGTACATATTCTTAATCTACCTGAATAGACACGCCATAGGTTATACTGCCGGCAAAAAATGAAAATTTTGTAATAATAGTTACAAATTCTTGACCTACTTTTCAAGGCCTTTAAAACTGCGTATTGCGTATAGCATGTCATGCTGACTAAAAATGTTTCGTCCGCAATATTGAAAATATTTAGTATGCAATTTCCAAAAACCATACAGTTGTTACAAATACTAAGATACACTAGTGTGCAGAATTTAGTTCAAATCAGTAAATTTATATGGCAGTTATCTTTAAAACAAACACCAACTTTTAAAATCCCAAGTCCCTGAATTATAAATCACTAGTCTCGTTATTTTATTATTATTTTATATTTTATATCATCGACTAAATTTATATCTAAGAGTTATCATTAGGTGTATGTATTAGGCTATATAATCCCTTTTTTTAAGTTTAAGATACATAAAAAATACATATACCTTTAATAGAGTTCAAACCATGTGTAAAACACTTTTTGCTACACTCTATACATAGTTAAACATGAACAAGGAGTATGTATTGTATATTGTTAATATATTATATTAGTTCTTTCTCATAAATACAGTACATATTAATAATATTTTATTTGTTTAAGAAAATGTATTACCTTTAATACATTACGGCAAAATATCATCCAAAATTAGAGTTATAACCACTTACTTTAGCTTAATTGGCTAGTTGTGGTTGTACATAAGGTGTATATAGTTATATTATATTATAGGATTTTAATTAGTTTTATATTTCTTAAGTGTAATATATTGTGATTTGTGATACATGTTGATGGAATGGTAACTGATATTAGAGGTGTAATCACCTGCAAATGTTTTTATGGTCTGAGGATAGTTATACGTAAGGTTGTATATATTAGGTTAGTAGTGTTTTGTAGCTTCTAGCTAATGTGATTGCGGGTTGTAGGTAAGTATCTCCTGGGTTTCTGACGAATATAGTTGATGGTTTAGTATCTTGCTGGCTGGTTTAGTATATCCCCTTTACCACCTTCTTTCCGTTTCTTGAGGTACCCTTTAGAAACGGAGAGGGAATGGGGAGGGGGGATACTAAACCAATAACCATAACTGCCAGAAACCTCGAAAATACTAAACTTACTAAAATAGCCAGAAATGGCTACGGTTACATGTAAGACGTTTACGGTTAAATACCGTTATATTCTAAATTAGTAATAAATTAAACGTATGTTTTATTACTTTAAATGTAATTTATTGATTTTATTATTATACTAATAAAACTAATGTGATAAAATAATATATATCTATACTTAGTTATTATTTTACATGCAATAGATGTATACATTATGTTTGCGTTGCGGTCCAAGTCATTACAGTATTTATAAATGAGTTCTTAATATATTACGAGAAATAAGTTGAGCAAATTTACAGTATATAGCTTTTTAAAAATGGAATTAAAGATAAGAATACACTTTACATTGGAATATTTAGCTAGAGTGATATGTGATATTAAAGAGCACATAATATATTGTGTTTTACACTATGAATCACAATCTTTATACGAGGATTATGTTCACTATTACCTAATAGCGGTATTGCAAGGATCATGTTTTACACTATGAATCACGGTCTTCATACGAGAATCATGTTCCACACCAGGGAAGTGGTCTCCAAACTACGGCCCGCGGACCGGATCCGGCCCGTGAGACTCTTTTATCTAGCCCACCGCGCCACAAAAGAACTTAACTTACAAGGATCATCGACATGATAACATTTATACTATAATTATTTTTCACATTAAAAACTACTATCTTTATTGTGAGAAGTATGTTCTATACTATTATTTCATCAATATTACGATTTTTGTACAATTCCCAATTAAAGAAAATTATGTTTAAAGCAGTTAATTCCTCTATACGATTTTGAGGAGTCAATTATCACAAAATTATGTGTAAAGTATCTGACCTTTAATTCTATTTCGAGTCAATTCTCATTTTAAAAAATACTATGTCAACATTTGTGGTATTAAATTTGCGTATAAATAAATTTCCAAAAGAATAAATTAAATGTTGGCTCTTTGACGATCATCACTTTATATTTTAAACTTTTCCTAGACTTAGCCCGACACACATACATCATTGTATTTTTTTGATTATTTATTTCATTTTATTATTGCAAAGGCAGACCAAGGCGTGATACAGATATAACCACCTACTACCGAATTCTAGCTAGATGTGGTTATACAATAAATGTATAAAGTTATATATTAAGATTATATATTTCAGAAGATAAATCAACTTATGGTTAATTTTGTGTAAAAAAAAATGCATAATATATTTAAGAATGTATATAATAATATAAAATGTATATAGAATATTTATAAAATTAAAGTTTACAAATATTTATTTTTTCAAATTATAAATCTATCTATGTATTAGAAGCAGTTTATTTTGTTTGTTATTTTGTTTTATTATGATTAAACGAAATTTTCAGGGTATATAAGTATAATCATCTGTTAAAGCATTAGCTTTTAGGCGATTGTGCGTTAAGTTCATTATATTAAGTTTTATATATCTTGGGTCAATCGACAGGGGATTAAAATATAATCACCAAATGAAGCATTTATATTGCTAAAGGTGGTTATATTTAAGGTTATAAATAATATGCATTATTATATTAGTTTGCACTAGAGTGATTATATAACTTTTTAGGTGTGATCATTTTTAGAAAGGATATTCTTAAAAATTTAGTATAGAGTCTAGATCATAAGAAGGAGCTCGCTCTCTGAGATTTGGTGAATCAGTAAAATGAAAAAAGTCTGCCAATTAGTGACGCACATTGCTTCCTCGCATCCAATAATGAAATTTATTGGTGATATGCTTTTACAACACATTACTGTCTTCTTAATTTATTTGTTTTCTCCTTATTGCTTTCCGAGCTTACCTCAGGTAACGGAAGCTATGTGATCGTCTTAAAAACGAACATTTTTAAATAAATCCGTCTAAATTGTTAGATTTATTTACACGAATAAAAGGATCAATAATCAATAGAGCAATATTTAATGCTTGTTGTTTAAGTTAACTAGCGGGAGCAAGCGTGGTCATGTGGCTTTAGACACTTGTCACTACAGCTCGGTTATCATTATCAATGAGTCGCGGGCAACATGAGATCGTTGGTTCAATTCCATGCCAAGATGCTGTGCTTTATATCTCTGAATCGAGTGCGGGAGAAGGTCAAGGAAACCTGTCAAGGGATTTCAGGGCAACTATAGAGGATCCCAGGGAACTCTTCACCGGATTCCGGGCCATGGTGCTCTGATTTGTACCTATAAGTCAAAAGTGGTACATTGTCATGAGTATGAATCCACGCCTTGCTTGGTCCTCTGATTTACATGACATGGCTAATGATCACACCATACTCGTTTCGGTGGTACATTGTACAGAAGCGTGATGTGTAAAGTGGCTGGAACTCTCTTCCAATTGAGGACTAGTAAACTATGCCTCAATATAGGTTCGTCCTACCCGCTTACGACTAGGACTTACTATTACTACTACACCTATACTATTGCATAGGTTTCCGTGTTTGATCTTAATATAATTCTGAGATTTCAACTGCAAGACCCTAAACCCTTCATGCATAAATGAACGCTCATTGCATTCACCAATAGCTATAAAAAAAACCTATCTCAGACACTGGTCTTCTTCGAAAAATCTAGATTCATTCGACGTATTCTATTCATTAGAGACGTCATCAAATTAGATAATAGCTTAAAAAGAAAGAAAGAAATAAGTATAGATTGTCAGAAATATTATTGTAATATGCCCCCACCTTCTTTTTATTAACATATTTAACAAGTCTCATAGTAAAACGTATTTCATTGTATATATTATAAAAACTATTAACTTACAGTTAAAACTAAAACTGTTATTAACTTACGAGTATAATAAATTATAAATAATATTTTTACTAAATTATAATAATATTAAAAATTAAACACATGGTCGCCCCTCCTTTTATAGTTAGGTTAATTATTATATCATCTCAAATATATATTACCAGATATATTATAAAAATGGGATTACGATGCAGAAATGAATACATTGCAGATGATTCGGAAAAATTATTTTCTTCTTTAAGGTGTAATACAAGAACGATTATTACGAATCATCATTCTTGAACGACCATTATTGTATTATACATAAATGACCATTCTTGTACTATTCCTTGAAGAAAGAAATATATTTCTGTGAAACGTCAGTCCTTACTTTATTTATTATCGGACCGATCCTCGAACTCCTAAAATTCTATTGCTTTTGTATTGTTTAATGATGTAGTATTATTGAAGTTACTTTGACAGTGTTTATTGGAGTATCATCTGTAAACTTGCTTGTACATACAATACTTATTGATTTGACATCAATGTTTATTTATGAATTATCAGCAAACTTACCTTTACACAGTAATTACTGGATAGAATTAGTTTTACACATTACTGAATTTTCATGTTCAGTATTTATTGATTAATTATCAGATTACTAGCTTATTCAATTTATCGTCAGTTAACGTCTTTGTACATTTTCTGTTAACGCGTTTTATGAACTTATTTAGCTTCTATTTAAAGGGTAAATTCATCAGAGTGACACCAAAATTTTAAGTTATATTCCAAGAGAGGTGATTCCACCTCTAACTCCGTTCAGCAGCCATATATATATATGTATTATAAATTCCTCACATATCCTGTTGAGTTATAACACGGTCTGCAGCTTCATATAGCCAGAGGTAGTTAGTTATACGTTAAGTATACATAACTTATCTATAAGAGTATTATGTTATAAAGAAATACGTATTAGGGTTAATTAATAGTTACATTTTACATTAGCAATATTTATATAACTTCTTTTCTTAAAAATGTAGAGAATTTTGTGTTTATGGTCGTCTCTACAATATTATCGTAGATATTTCAGAGCATTAGAGGTTTAACACCTTTTAAGCTTTATGGCTTGAGGTAGTTATGCATTAAGTGTATATACAGTAGGATTATAAGGCTATGTATTTAGGTTATACGATAGGGTTGTATATGTATATTAGTGTTAATTATAATATAGAATTGATAATTGTTTTTTTTTCTTTTGAGATGTATATATTTTATCAGACATTACATGCCCAATATTTAGAACTTCTGCTATCTTTATTATGTAGGTATGTATTATGTATGTGAATATTTCTCGTGTCTGTCTGTCGATTTGTCGTTCTAATTTTTTGGGCACTTTTCAGTTAGGAGCTCTCCCTAAAAGTTAGAGGTTGGTTAGAGGCAGAGGTGGTAAGAGGCCACCATCTCTAACTTTTAGGGAGGGCTCCTAATTAAAAAGAACCCATTTTTGTGAACCATCACATCATCAAAAGTCTGTACATCAACTATTAATTATAACTAAAATCCATATTTATATCATCTAGTTATAATCACCTTCTTCAAGCATTATTGCTTGGGATTACATAATGTCGTATAAAGTTATAAATTAAATGTACACTATTCAAGTTAAATAGTGCTGTCAAAATCTAAATTAGAGTTATAACCACCTACTAAAGCTAATTTGCAAGAGGTTGGTTATAGATAAGTGTATATAGCTGTTTATTGAGGTATCATACAATAATTTCAACTAAAAATATATTATATAATTACTTTTTTTCATATTATTTGTTTCCTCTGTGTTAATGTCGAGGTAAAGCAAATAGAGCAACAAGTTTAGCCATGAGTAGCCTTGGGTGAAATGCTAAACTGCAAAACAGACGTGTACTGCTAAGGAAACATCCCAAAATTAGGGTTTCAAAAGTATGACATGGTCCAAAGAATTGTTAAAGCAAAGACCTCAATTCCGGCAAGTAGGCGTGATTGAGATGACCCAGGCGTCACCAGTTAAGAATGTTTACCCATTAGAATCAATCTGTAATACATTTAAATACCTTAATTTCAATTAGTTTGTTTCACCAGCAATACATGGTTGTTATGGTTTTACACTTTACCACTGGGTATACTTGTGGCTCCGTTTGTTTTACCTTGACCATTATCTTAAGTTTATTTAAATTAAACATTGTGATCATTTGAAGCATAGCTTCAAATTGCCAACTATTAGCTTAGCTAATAATTGATTTATATTATACATGTAAGTATATAGTTAATAGTTATATATTAAATTAGTAGAATTTATATATGAAATTTAAGATTAAGATGTCAGTGAATAACATTTTTTTAAAGAAGATAATAAATTTTTATCCATTTTCAAATATCAAATTTAATGGTGCAATATACACCCTATCATTTGAATGAGTCCTTCCAGCTAGAGTTATAACAACATAAAGCGCTACTACTATAGCTAAAGTTATTAGTGAGAAGTATATAGTAGTTATAAGTAAATTTAGTATATAATATCTTCAATTTAAAATAACGGTCATCCATTTTTTTGTCATTGCAGTAAGTTGTATAAGAAAAGGAAAGTTCGGCAGTGTTATAATCATCTGCAAAAAATCATTAATTTGCTTGTTAGTTAATACATTAGGTGTTTGCAGTTATAGCCTAAGAATTCTATGTTGAAGTTATACATTATTTTTACAGTTTAATTTTGCAGAATATCAAACTTTTATAATTTAACTTTTGACTATAAAAGTTTTGGTTTGATTTTCAAGTGTTTGTTTTAAACTATATTCAGTTTTTACATTATATAGAACACAAAAGTTTACATGAATCGATATTTTCACTCCATTCGCCTCTCGTTTAAGTATAAGTCAAGGGGACGCCATTTTTTTAATAAGATATACTAGGTAGATAGAAAAATATTGAATCTTTTATTCACAAAAAACGAAGATATTAATTTTTCACACTCTTATTTAATTCCACTTGCTTGTCTCTGGTAAGCTAAATTTAATCCACTTCCCGAGTACCTAGAAAGCTGAATCTGGCGCAGATTATGCATTTCGAATATATTGACCGTGACAATAATCAGTCATTAATTAATTTAGTTGACATGTCTATTGAAATGATTTGGGTGATTCTCAAACTAGGGGCAATTTTGCTCTACTATTAGATAGAGCGAAATTCCCAAATTCGGAAGCTGGGAACTTGCCGAAAAATATTTCATATTTTTAGCGTCCAGCACCACCATCAGCGCCCGACTCTAATTTTAAAATTAGAGTCTGGCGCTGTCCTTATCCGAGAGAACTTTATTCACGGAAGCTTACGAACTTTTTACAACACAACATAAAATTTTTAATTACTATAATAAAAATGTAATTACCGTTATTTTATTTACATATACGGTAATTACACATTTTGTTCTACGGTGATTACATTTGATCCTTAACTGTTAAATGAGAGCCAAATAAATAACCCTACACAAATATCCAAGTTATTTTATTAAACAGCAATATACGGGCTAAAAAATAAGCCTGGCTTCATAAAAATAGTATTTTATAATAATGATTTAATTTCAAATACGGTAATTACACGAATAAAGGTACGCACAGGTTTGACAACTTTCACTCAAGACAAATCCGGACAGACAAAGGCTTTAGCCACCAACTTTTCGCGCATTTTCTTGTCAATGATACCAGCTTCTCAAAATACTCACGGTAAAAATTTCCCTCGCACACCCAGGCATGTGTCCAACCATTGCCCCAAGTTTAATCGCAATCGGATGAACGGTTTAGGCAGGCATAAGAGACAGACAGAAAAACATTCATTTTTATGTATATAGAGAAAAGAAGTAAGAATTAATACAGGTCAAACAAAGATTTAAACATTCGAAATTTTCCTTGTATAATTACAACCACTAAATCTATAGGGGTGTTTATAGGAATAAGGCGAATCTTAAATAGTTTTAAATTAGATCACATGTACATGCACAATGTAGTTAGTGCTTGCACCTTAAGTGTAAATATATTAATTTTATGATCGAATCAGTACCTGTTAGATCATTTTATATTTGATCTAAGTTTAAGATAGCGGCATGTGTCCAACCATTCCCCCAAGTTTCATCGCAATCGGATAAACGGTTAGGCTGGCATAGGAGACGGACACACAAACGTTCATTTTTATATATACATATATAGATTTAACATATTTTTAATATAATGACAACATTATCACATTTATATGATCTCCTGCTAAAGGTTTTATAGCCAGAGGTTGTAAGTTTTGATAAGGTGTAAATAGTTGTGTATATTAAGTTAAAAAATCCTTTTTTTTTTTTTTTTTTTTTTTTTGTAGAAATTGTAACAAAAAAACTAATTACTAATTTGTTACGGAGGTGATGATAGAATTATAACTACTTACTGAAGCTTTGTAGCTACAGGTTGGTTATGTTTAAGGTGTATATAGGTATATATTACATTGTAGTATTGTAATATATTAATAACAATATTAAGATTAGTACACACTATGCAACAAAATGTTGGTAACATTTGACAGTGATCAGGGATGTTGCTGTCATGTATACCGTTACAAGCAACAGGTTAATAAATTCTCGACAACATCAGGTGGTAATACATCAAAACCACATGTTGCCGGTTGCTTAAATCCGTGTTGCTCTTCTGTCTCAAAACATGTTGGCAACATGTAACTTGATGTTACTAACATTTTGTTTTCCGGTGTATTTATACCTTAAGATAACTTAATTTATAAGTAGTAATTAATTTATAATTAATTAGTTTAAGTAGTAATTAATTTATAATACATATTTTTGTTTATTTGAACCAAATTTATATCTTTGTATGTCACACAAAGAAAGATTACATGAGCCAGCTATTAGAGTTATAACCACCTAGAAATGCGTAATGGCTCTAGGTTGGTTATACGTAATGTGTATATAGCTATATATTAAGTTATAATATAAAAATAAGTAGTGTAGTTGTAATAATTATTTTCACTTTATAAAAAATGTATTCGTAATACATTATTAATAACGCCCCGTTCCGCTGTTATAGATATAACCACCTATACTTTTTACTGCTAGAGGTGAGTTATACATAAGGTGTTTATAGTTATATGTAGTTATATAATAATTATTAATGGTACAGTTATAATATTGAATATTTTTCTGATGTGTGATTTCTCCAAATTGTAAGAACCCCACACTGACCATAAGTTCTTTTATTAGTTGTCTTAAGGCTCTAACGCGCTTTGAGGTTAGAAAAAAAGCACAATTAAAATTTTATTGGTTCTAAGCAAGATATCAAAAATCTAAGTACTGGCTTCATTCCGAATTTTAATTCTGCACAATTTGAACCTATTTCATCTTCTTTTGATAAATAGTCCAGGCGCCATTTCAATACAACGATAAAACTCGTTGAATTGAAATAGTTGTCGTATTTATTGTAGTAGGGAGTTGAAATAGGGCTCAAATAGTGCAGAATTAAAATTAGGAATGAAGCCTGTACTTAGATTTTTGATACCTTGTAGACCCAATAAAATTTTAATTTTATTGATTTTTCCAACATCAAAGGGCGGTAGAGCCTTAATGATTATTGCTTATTTTATGTTACTCATTAAAAAAGTATTTGTATAAATACTCATGCAGGATGAAGAACTAAACTTAGAGTTATAACCAACTTTTAATGCTTTATTGGCTATATTATTGGTTATACATAAGATGTAAATAGTTATATATAGATTTTTACAATTAAAAACTATGTAAAATTGTTTAAATACTAGCAGAGTTTATAAAAATATATTTACATATTAAGTCCGCTTAATTATGTACTCAAGGTTTTTGTAATACATTTTTAATTATTACTAAATCTATAGATAATAACAAATTATAATTTGTAAATTTGTTCTATATTTTGATGTCTTTAATTGCATTTTATCATACAAATATCAATACTATGACTATGGCCAATATTAGATTTATAACCACCTTATAAATTTTATGGTTTGAGGTAGAATATACTTAAGGTGTACTAAGTTATAATGATTTTAAAAAAATAAATTTTTCGTGTATGAAAATGTATTTGATTACACAAAGCCAAATAAATTTTATTGCCACGAGATTAGAGTTATAACTATCTTCTAATGCTTTAATTAGCTAGAGGTATGATATACGTAAGTTGTATATAGTATGTAGTTTAATAGTTGTAGAGAATAATATAGTTATGCAGTTATAAAGTTATATAGTTATACAGTGTCCTTTGATTGATAGATAGATGAGGAAACGTTTGTCTATTGGTAGGTACTTGAGAAAAGGTTTGTTAAATTCTTTATATAAACTCTTGCCAAAAAAACCCATAAAATCTTTATTTTTTTGTGTTTAGTTATTAATTGCACAAGAAATTAATCTCTAACAATACTTTATAATTATTCCAATATTTACACCTAATCACAAAAACCTCAACAAAATCGGAAAAAATAAAATAACTATACAGATCAAACCTGTAAAACGTATTCCCATCAAATTCTTCAAATTTTGAATTTAAATTCAGAAATGTGGTTCATTATTGCAAAAGAAAAATGAGTAGATTTAGAGTAGAACTTCAGTTCATTCTCCGACGAATTCCTGACTAATAATTTTGTTTGCATAAAAACAAGTAATTCATTATTCTAATATTTTCACTAATTAGAAAAAAATTATCAAAAATTGATTGAGAGAAATAAAAAAAAGAAGATAATTTAAAAGCATTACCACCTTCTTCTGTGTATACTTATTCCAGTTCTACTTATAAATTCTCTATAAGAAATTTGAACGTGCTGAAAGGCAAAATTGGCACACTTGTGTAATTCTTCCCTTTGAGAATCTAATCTTTAGAGGTTATGAATTTAGGAAGATGGATAATTTACCTATTGTACGAGCATTACCAAGGTTAGAGTAGAGAACCTCATCCCCAATTTAGAATAGACAGTGGTGCGAGCGCGGGTTTACGGAAATGAACTAATTCTCGTGTATACCTGTTAAAAATTATCCGATCTAGATAGGTTTTGATCCTTTTGATCTGGTCAACCATGTTAAGTGGAGGTAAATTTAATTACAAGTCAGTAAAATAGAGGTAGGTTTTTTAGTTCCATTTTTTCAAATGGAGGAGGGAGTGCAGCATCAGAACCTGAATGTTCTTGCATAATAAGATAATCTGCGAATAAGATACCATAGGAATAGGTTATACTTAATAACCTACAAAACCCTTAAAAGTACTGGGATGCAAGTACTTCCCTGTGATATTAGTTTTCAAGAAATCGAGTCTTTATAAATTATGTAACGATTTTTTCTGGAAAATCCATAAACTAACCTATTTTTTCTCTTAAGTACCGTATCTTGAGGCGCACTATGTATCTTAATATGTATGTTTGATCATTTTATTTTCTATAATTTTTAAACACACACTCTCACATAATATATATTTATTGTATTTTTGAAAAATTTTATTTCTGCTTATTAATGAAAGAAAGCCAGATTTTTTCAATGTATACGTATGTCACGTTAGAGTTATGACAACCTGAGAAAGCTTTTATAGCAGCTGGTTTGTTATACATAATGTATATATTTTATATACTATGTAATGTTTAACTTGTAGATAATTAATTATATCCATGTAGTATGGTGTAATAGGATTATATCTTATGTTGATGCTATAGCCTAGCAATCACCTTCATTAGCTGCTCGTCCCATGGCCTTGCCTCACTTACTCGTTCCAGAATTCCAGACCATTAGCTACTATAAGTCCGGTACCTTTACTTCTGGTACCTAATATATTATCTTGTTTTGGTCCCTAAGGAGTCTGATACATGCCGATAAGTTAATCATTGATACATGGTCAAGCCATAGTACTCTCCTCACTAATATCATCGAGCTTAAAGTGACTGTAATCTGCAGAAGAGTTCTACAAACTCTTTATTAACTCTTATGCGCTAGCCAGCTGCGCCGATCACTGCCCAGAATATCGTTTTACAACATTTACTCAGATTTCACTCATTTTTCATATTTCCTAAAGCCAGCCATACATTTTATGGTATACCTGACAGGAAAACCTGTACAGGTTACCTGTCAGGTATACCGCAAAGTGCATGGCCTGCTTAAGGTATAAGTAACTATTGGCTTGCATTGTACGAAGAAAAATTTAATGACGTCTATAACAGCAAAGGGAGCAAAACTGCATTCAGTGAACGACTGATGGGACCCCATTTTCCAAGCGATTTTTACTTCTGGCTCGATTAGATGCGATGTCACATTGAGTGGCAACACAATTAGCCTGTTTTGGTACCAGCAGTACGTCTGTTCTAAACAGAATGCATTTTATTATCTGAAATATTCAAAAAATTCAATTTTTCACAAAAACAAATTTATATAATTTTTCCTTCTAGTTCTCCAATTATATAAAATATCAGCTTTATGTAGTTATCTTTTAATAAGTAATAAAGTTTAATATAGTTAATAATTAGTAATATAGTAGGAGAATAAGAAAAAATAGCTTCAAAAAAGGTCACAAGTTAAATATTATGATTTATCCATCATAAGACAATATCTTCTTTTTTTTTTTACATAAAAATGTATTTATAGATACGTTTAACTTTAAAATGCTATTGATTAGAGTTATAATTACATGTGAAGCATTACTGCTAGATGATGGTTATCGTAAGGTGTAAATAGTTGCTAAATATTATATTATCTAATTAATTGATTTTCTGAATTAGAGGTAAACCATTTACTTATGCGTTATGGCTTGTTAAGGTTACCTATGTCAGTTGTATATTGTAGCTGTGTACACGGTCTCGCCAGTGGAAACCGCACCACTTCATAATCTTATAAGGAATTTGATTCTGAGCAAAAAAAGTAAGGCTTCGTTTTTTATCAATTCACAAGAAACAATGATCTTTTTGACGATTATCCATAAAATTGAAGAAAAAAAAACTACTGTTCTTACCACGTAACACCTTAGTGAAAATTTTATAGAGCATCGAATTCAGAATCAAATGAGACGCCAATCCAAGTATAATAAAATATAATAAAAAAAATTTAAATTAAAATTCCTAATTTCAGCTAACTTTGAAATTCTTTAGGAATTCAAGAGTTGATGTTTATCTAGCGTTGATGTTTATCTAATGCTTATATAGCGTTCATGCATGTAATGTTTATCTTTATTGATAAACTAAGTGAAGTATTAGAGACTTAAAGTTTAACATTTTGCTGAAATAACGGTTTTATTGCACAGATCTGCGATTGGTCTTATTCGACGCAAAATTCGATATACTCCACAAGGTTTACATCTAGCAGTTTTATGGTATAAAGAGTAATCTTTGAGAATTTTAAGGATAAACTTTTTTTTTTTAATGTAAATTGGATGTATGGTACCCTTGAAGAAACTTTATTTAGAGATGTGGATCCTTAAGGGTATTAAGATTAAAAACTTAAACAGTTTTTTTTTTTAGATCGGAAATGTTTCGGCCTAGCCGGCCATTCTTAAGCCTTGCATGTAAAATGTTTGTATGCAAGGCTTGAGATTTCGGAATGTATCTGTGATATTCTCAACAATTTTTTATGTTACCAGTAATATTTTTTTCCTGTACCTGCTATTTTGTGTGTTACTGTTATTCTTCTGTGTACGAAGGTTCTGGTTTAAGGCTTTTTCAGACGATGGAACTGTACAGTTCCAACTGTTACTGATGATTACTGTTATATCAATGAGTTAACTTACTTAAGTTTTTGTATGCAAGGCTTGAAAATGGCCGGCTAGGCCGAAACGTTGCTGATCTCAAAAAAACTGAAAATGTTTTCGACCCATGGTATATAGGAACTTTTTTGTTCAGCGTCAAATCTACTATAAGATTCCGAAGTGGTATAATTTCGTTCGGGGTCACCCTAAATATTGTAAACCACCTACTATAAAGAATTATTGCTATAGTTGGCTATATAATATATTAAGCTGTATAATATACATATTTATTAAGTTATACATTACTTGGTTTATTAAGTGTGCCTTAATAGTAATAAAATAAATAATAATTAATTTAATTATAAACCTACTTTTAATTTTTAATTTGAATATTCTAGATATGTAAGAAAGTGTATTATTTTTGTTTAATACAAATGCACTTTGCGGGTGATATGAATATGAATGTATGACTAGAGATATAATCATCTCCTAGAGCTTTACAGCTAGAGGTGATTATACATAAGATGTATATAGTAATTTTTAGGAAATATATTAATGATAAATAATAATTTTTAAGTAAAATCTTTCATTGGTTTCTCAACTTGAAAGACAAACAGATTTTCTTCAGGTTTATTTTTAAAATTTATGTTTTTGTTTACAAGTCGAAGCTTCTAAAATGTATATATTTATTAGAGAAGGGAGATAGAACAGAGAATTAAATACTAGGACGTAAAAAAAAGATTCCATTATGATTCCTTTATCATTTATACTTTATATTATATATTACTTTATTTATAATTATCAATTAATAAGAAAAGTTAATTAATCCTCTAAACC
>KZ651091.1:419026-439607 GCA_001010745.2 Gerris buenoi | reverse complement strand
TTTTTTTTTTTTTTTTTTTTTTTTTTTTTTTTTTTTCCCCTAAATCCATTAGTTTAGCTGTAAAATTGACCTAAAGTTTCAACTTCAGCAGCTTCAGTACCCTCCAGACGGCAAAGTAATGCTCGGAGTGAAAAATTTCCATGAGTAAAAAATTATTATTCTTAACCATTGAATCCAAATCTAGTCTAAAAAATGTTCAGCATTCTTTCTGGAAGGGCATTTATATATTTGCCATTATCGAACCCTGAAAACCGCATCTTTCTATCTATTATGGTTCCGGACATATTTCGCTGTTCCATATTAGCTGGGACACCCTGATATAACACACACTTAAATATATACATTATATACATATACAATAATTATATGTATGTACATATTTACTCTTTATATATATATATATATATATATATATATATAGCATAATTAATTTCTTATTTTTAATGAAATATATTTTAAATACATTTAGGATCGAGCCAAGAATAAAAGTAATTATAACCACCTGATAATGTTTTATAACTAAAGGTTGGTTGTACTGTATTATATACATGTATTAAGTATCATCTTTATTAGTTTGTAGTAGTAATTAATTTATCCTTTAGGAAGCATAGAGTGGGCTACATGATCATTTATCTCCAGGTTAGGGACGGCTGAGAAATAGGATAATAGGACTAACCGGCTAAATTAACTAAAATTCACAAGAAACTATGAGATGATGATGGTATACAAATTTTTATACTACGTAACCCAATTAAATGAGAGTATGTTAAAAGATTAAGTATCGAAATCATAGACAGTTTTAAGACCTGAGTTTTAAGGTTATGAGTGGTAATCGATCATCATTTATTGCCAAAATTTTGAGAATATAGCTTGACATTTGTTTAAACACTTTAAGAGCTATGGATCTTGTGCCAGTTTCCACACGAAGCAAATAGTACAGTGTTGAAAAAGGCCAAAAGTAGAGAAACTTGTGGTAATCGATCATCATTTATTGCCAAAATTTTGAGAATATAGCTTGACATTTGTTTAAACACTTTAAGAGCTATGGATCTTGTGCCAGTTTCCACACGAAGCAAATAGTACAGTGTTGAAAAAGGCCAAAAGTAGAGAAACTTAAAATGGGTGGGAATCGATCATCATTTATTGCCAACATTTTGAGAATACAGCTTGACATTTGTTTAAACACTTTAAGGCTCTACCGCCCTTTGAGGTTAGGAAAAACAGTCAAATTACTATTATTCTGGTTCTAAGCAAGATATCAAAATTCTAATCACAGGCTTCATTCCTAATTTTAATTCTGCACAATTTGAGCCCTATTTCAACTTCTTATACAACGAGTTTTATCGTTGTATTGAAATGGCGCCTGTACTATTTATTTTAGAAAGTTGAAATAGGGCTCAAATTGTGCAGAATTAAAATTAGGAATGAAGCCTGTGACTAGAATTTTGATATCTTGCTTAGAACCAGAATAATTGTAATTTTACTGTTTTTCCGAACCTCAAAGGGCGGTATAGCCAGAGCTATGGATCTTGTACCAGTTTCCACACGAAGCAAATAGTAGGGTGTTGAAAAAGGCCAAAAGTAGAGAAACTTAAAATATTTAGATTGGACGGAGTCGAGAAGTTCAACATAACTTATACCTAGGCACCCATATTTCCGAAGCAAATAAAAGCGTGAAGAGAAAACAACTGACTCAAATAATTTAACTGTAGTGGACCTCATGCCAAGATGCTCTGACGTAGCCCAGTAATGATCTTCGGCGGTACATTGTACAGAGGCATATGTTAAGTGAGGTAGCTTGAAATCTTCCATGGGACGAGTAAAAAGGACCTCAATAAGACCTTATTGCTAGGTTCGAAAAGTTTATCCTGTTTATCTTGTTTAGTTCGACTAGTTCATCCTACTCGTCTAGTGCAATTCTAAGATCCTACTTCTACTAATCATAATGGGAAGTTGGTGAGGAAGAACTTAATTTATAGCTTGAAGTTGGTTTTTCATAAGATGTATATATTTATATATTATTACTTTTCAAATATTTATTTTTCCATTAAAACGTATTTTCTAAAAAAAAAATACGTGTTAAAATGATTGCACTATTAGAGTTATAACCACTTACTTAAGCTTTATTAGCAAGTGATGGTTATACATAAGATGTACATACTTATCAATAATTTACATAACATAGATTGATTTTCAATTATTTTTTTTTATTTTTCTCATTAAAAATGTATTTTCAAAAAAGAAAAAATACACGAAACAAATCGTACTGTTAGAGTTATAACCATTTACTAAAGCTTTAGTAGCAAGTTATGGTTATACATAAGTGTATATAGTAATCTATTAGGATTTAGTAAAGTAATATTTTTATATTATCTTTAATTAATGGTATAGCTTAAGTGAGCTATAAAAATGCAACAGAAATGAATTACAATAAGTATAGTTATGATCATCTACTAAAGCTTTGCTGTAAAAGGTTGATTATACATAAGTGTGAATACTCGTAGTTATAATTAATATATCTTGTACGTATATTGACACATTGTGTGTGTGTGGATCTTATAGAAAATTTGACGCCGAACAAGAAGTTCACAGGTGAACATGGGTCCGGCACAGCTTCAATTACGAGATATTCGCTAAAATATTAAAACATAATCATTTTTTTTATATTCATCCTTCAAATAAACACTGCGCTGCATATCATAAAACCAATGAAACTAATATTCACAATTCATGGTGTGAAATTTAACTTTGAAATGCTTTTTCGAGGTAAGACAAATTTTAAGTCTGACCTTAGAAAAGCAATGATTTTATTGTTGATGTTAATCGAAGCTGTTGTGATTCATGTTCATAGGAACTTTTTTGTCAGCTTCAAATTCCCAATATGATCCCTAAGTCGTGTGGTTTCGTTCGGGGACAATCTGTAAACATTTTTGTTTATTGATTTTCATCATTGGTGGTCATTGTTTAAAATATTCTGGCAATAAAATAATCATAAGAGTTGTGGAAGTTTAACTTTCACACACTTAAGATTTAATAATTCTTTCGAAGATGTGGTAGGGATAACATTCTGAGACATTTAACGCTAGTAATACCTAATAAACAAGAGTTTCTCGTATCGGGAAGGCGACTATAGACACATTATGTTCATGATTGATCATCATGATACCATGATCATTACCCTCCGTCTATTCTCCATGTTAGGATGGGCTGACATCCAATATATTTTGACAGAAGATAAAAACAACTAACGTAATTCTACAAAAACATCAAATTTGATTCATTTAAAGCAATAAATTTACATTAATTATAAAACTTACCCTTGCGCATAGAGAATAGACTTAAAATAGAGTTGACATTTGGCGCGATTTCTTGTCCCTTCATGAAAAGCATGAAAAGTGACATCAGCGCTATCTGTTGTTCGTTGCATCAACTAAAAAAAGGGTGGGGATGAAATGTAGCGCATTTAGTTCCTCTATGCCTCTACTAGGTGTCGCTAGTAGTCATCCCCTAAAATTCGAATTTTATAAATACTATGCTTAGTTATTACAAGTGTCACTTTATTTTGTTTTTTATCACATCTTTTTTTTAAACATTTTATTTAGTAACAAAATGTTTATATAAAGCAATTTAAAGTAACAACTTGTAATAAACTAAGCATAGTATTTATGAAATGAGAACATAAAGAACAAACCTAATAAATTTTTTTGTCACAACCTTTTTATTTTATTATTTTATTATTGGTGTTAAGCAGCCTGGAACACAGCATTTTCTGAATCTTTTGACCATAGTAAAAGGAAATTGATGTCGGTAAATTTAAAGAAAACAACAAATTATAAGGCTTCGAAAATGATTTACATAACTCTTTAAGTACTGAAAAATGTAGTAAAAAAAAACGTCAACAATCCTTTTAAATGAATTATCTAAGACCAAAATAAACCGCTGTCATTTTTTTTTGTCCCCCTATTTCTTGAAATTTTTGAGAGCAGCGTATTCTATGAGCCGTTGCACGAACTATTTTCCAAGTTTTGTGACGTCATGATGGGACACGGGATTTTTCAACGAATGCCACCCCCCTGCCCTTGCGGTAGAAAAAAATCGGACTTAATGTGTCGTAAAATCTTTTATTGCTATATCTTACAAAGTGAATATTGTATATATTATACCACACCTCCTCTGCTTGTAAAAATATCTAATTAATGTCGTTAAAAAAGTTGTTAGTATTTGTATATCTGAAAATATATTTAGCTAATCCACACGTGACTGATCATAAATGATTTTCTTGTTGTAGTGTTATTATTTTGCATACTTAATTATAACCACAAGGCCAACTTACTACAAACATTTTACAGCGAAGGCTTTTGCGTGTGATATGGCCATCCGGACTAAACCGTATTAGAAATTCTGTAAACTAAAACTAAACTTAAAAAGGCTTGTAAACTCCAAGCTATGAGGAGAACCCCTGCCAAGCTAAAAGTTCATTGTTTGAGCCTCGCTGGAAGCAATACTTTTTTGTTTCTGTTCCTTTTACGTCTCGTTCAGGTCATAATTACAGGAGGGGGTATCCGGCCTCTTTATTCATCTACTTGATGAGAGCATCAGTGTGAAAAATTTCTTACATCTCTGGGATTCCAACTCACCAGATAAGTAGGTTATTAGACCCTGGGACAATTTTGTTTTTAAGACATGGTGGTTCGCAAAATTGTTAAACGGCAAATAGTTTGGCAGACAAAAGGATAAAAACGTTCCTTGATGTCTGAAACAAATTTCTTTCCGTAATTTTTTGTAATGGGTGACATAAAAAACTTTCGTCCTACAAAATGGCAAAATGCACATAATCCTCATGTAAGTTCGTAAGAAAAATCGTAATATTTAAAAAAAAAAAAAAAAAAAAAAATTATTAGCATCATTACTACCTACTAATGCGTTATGGCTTAGAGTAGATAAGTGTGTATAT
Organism: Gerris buenoi; assembly: GCA_001010745.2. Lineage (NCBI taxonomy): Eukaryota > Metazoa > Arthropoda > Insecta > Hemiptera > Gerridae > Gerris > Gerris buenoi. The sequence continues at coordinate 434,653 of KZ651091.1, read as the reverse complement.
AATTCCATATTTTAAGGTATATAATATAAGTTTAAGTTTATTTTATTTAATTTTGTCTTTATGAGAAAACGTACTTTTATAAGTACATTGATGTGGCAGAGTTTGAAAAATAGTGCTATAATCACCTACTAACGTCGATTGACTAGAGGATGGTTATACGTAAGATGTATATATTATATAATAATATTTAATCAACTATATATTAAGGTAAATTTATTTTATGTATTAATTTTTTCTAATATATTTAAGGTACTTAATGAAAAATTAAGGTGCCCTCGTTTTATCAGCCCTGGTCATAGAGTTATAACCTCCTAAGAAAGCGTTATTGCTTGAGGTAGGTTATACATAAGGTGTATATAGATAAATATTAGGCAATATAATATATAATATCATTAAGATAAAAATTAGGCCATGTATTATTTGAGTTTTATTGCTTTTATTTATTTCATTAAGTAAAAATTTATTTTTAAAAACATTTTTATTACTACAAGTTAGATATTTATTTATTAATTGAGGATTAAATGTGTATTATATGGATATACATGAACTTAATTTATAGCTTGAAGTTGGTTTTTCATAAGATGTATATATTTATATATTATTACTTTTCAAATATTTATTTTTCCATTAAAACGTATTTTCTNATATATATAGATAGATAGATTTTAATTTCTCAATTTTAAATTAAATGTATTTCAAGTACATTTAAGTCTAAGTAAAAAGAATTATTAGGGTTGTAACTACCTATTTAAAGTTCTATGACTTAAGGTGGTTATACATAAGTTAGTTTATGTATTTAAACATTTATAATACATAAGTTACTTATAAATTAAAATTAATGCAACTATATGTATTTATTATAAATGCATTTATTAAATTCTTTTAAGATTATAAGGAATGTTTTTTATTATCATCAGGAAATTATTTGTATGATTAGAGCCACAAATATATTTATGGCTCTAGCATTCTTAATGCTTTGTGACAATGATTATACTATTGTAGTGAATGGTATCAAATATTTTTGTTTGAGCCATGTCCATTTTCTTAAGTTGGTATCAGCTAACAACCTTTTTGGATTGAGGTACTTCTCCCATTAAAAGGTCCATCCTAAGAATTTTTATGTTAACTAACGTCGTGGTATGTCTTGAGAATTTTTATGTAAACTACTTTTGTGGGAGTTTTTTTTGGGAGTTTGATCACTTCATTCGTGGTATGTCTCAAGAAATTTAATTAATATAATTTACTAAGCACTACACAACAAAATGTTTCCTCATATTTCTCTTTAGGGACTAACAAAAAAGTAAATAATTATATTCAGTGCATATTAATACAAGTCATACAAAGAATTATTCATTCGAGATTTTCCTTGTAGAATTACAACCACTAATTCTATAGGGGTGTTTATAGGAATAAGGCGAAGCTTTAATAGTTTTAAATTACATAGATCACATAATGTAGTTAGTGCTAGCATCTTAAGTGTAAATTAATTCATTTCATGCTTGAATCAGCACCTTTTAGATCATTTTATATTTATTTTATCTAAGTTTAAGATGCGGCTTGGTTTAGGCAGGCATAAGGGACACACAAACGTTCATTTTTGTATATATAGAATTAATACAAGTCATACAAAGAAATAAACATTCGAGATTATCCTTGTAGAATTACAACCACTAAATCTATAGGGGTGTTTATAGGAACAAGGCGAAGCTTTAATAGTTTTAAATTAGATCACATAATGTAGTTAGTGCTTTCACCTTAAGTGTAAATTAATTAATTTTATGATTGAATCAGCACCTTTTAGATCATTTTATATCTATTTTATCTAAGTTTAAGATAGTGGCTTTTTTTCTATATAGCGTTACATGCTATATCAAGGGGCTTGATTAGAGTTGTAACCACCTATACTAAAGCTAGATTGCTAGTTTTGGTTATAGATAAGACAGTTGTATATTAGGCTATACGTTCAAAATAATAAAACAAAATTCTTTCATTTAATAATAATTATTAGACATTTAACGCTAGTAATACCTAATAAACAAGAGTTTCTCGTATCGGGAAGGCGACTATAGACACATTATGTTCATGATTGATCATCATGATACCATGATCATTACCCTCCGTCTATTCTCCATGTTAGGATGGGCTGACATCCAATATATTTTGACAGAAGATAAAAACAACTAACGTAATTCTACAAAAACATCAAATTTGATTCATTTAAAGCAATAAATTTACATTAATTATAAAACACCCTTGCGCATAGAGAATAGACTTAAAATAGAGTTGACATTTGGCGCGATTTCTTGTCCCTTCATGAAAAGCATGAAAAGTGACATCAGCGCTATCTGTTGTTCGTTGCATCAACTAAAAAAAGGGTGGGGATGAAATGTAGCGCATTTAGTTCCTCTATGGCTCTACTAGGTGTCGCTAGTAGTCATCCCCTAAAATTTGCATTTTATAAATACTATGCTTAGTTATTACAAGTGTCACTTTATTTTGTTTTTTATCACATCTTTNAGAACCTGAAAGTGAGTCATTTATGCGGATTGTAAACCAAAAAATAGGATAAAATTCCAAGCAGTAAGTCATTCGTAGAGTTTTAAGTTAAATATAAGGTTAAGAACCTGAAAGTGAGTCATTTATGCGGATTGTAAACCAAAAAATAGGATAAAATTCCAAGCAGTAAGTCATTCGTAGAGTTTTAAGTTAAATATAAGGTTAAGAACCTGAAAGTGAGTCATTTATGCGGATTGTAAACCAAAAAATAGGATAAAATTCCAAGCAGTAAGTCATTCGTAGAGTTTTAAGTTAAATATAAGGTTAAGAACCTGAAAGTGAGTCATTTATGCGGATTGTAAACCAAAAAATAGGATAAAATTCCAAGCAGTAAGTCATTCGTAGAGTTTTAAGTTAAATATAAGGTTAAGAACCTGAAAGTGAGTCATTTATGCGGATTGTAAACCAAAAAATAGGATAAAATTCCAAGCAGTAAGTCATTCGTAGAGTTTTAAGTTAAATATAAGGTTAAGAACCTGAAAGTGAGTCATTTATGCGGATTGTAAACCAAAAAATAGGATAAAATTCCAAGCAGTAAGTCATTCGTAGAGTTTTAAGTTAAATATAAGGTTAAGAACCTGAAAGTGAATCATTTATGCGGAGTGTAAAACAAAAAATAGGATTAAGAATTTTACTGTACAGTGTGTCATTCTGATAGTTTTAGTTCATAAGGGTTAAGAGCCGATATGTCATTTTAAGAATGTTAAAGAATGTGACTAAATCTACTCAGAGTTATTCATACAGTGTTAAACCATAAAAAAGTGTTTCATTATACCTTCATTAAAAATTTATTATGAACGAGGCAATATTATACTTAGAGGTTTAAACCAAAGAAAAGGGTTAAGAACTGTCCAGTGTTTCAATATTAGAGAGTTAAAACAGTAATAAGGATAAGATTGAGGAAATGTTACACATAAAGTGTTAAATCAAAGAAAAGGATTAAGAACTGTCCAGTGTTTCAATATTAGAGAGTTAAAACAGTAAAAAGGATAAGATTGAGGAAATGTTACACATAAAGTGTTAAATCAAAGAAAAGGATTAAGAACCGTCCAGTGTTTCAATATTAGAGAGCTAAAATAGTAAGAAGGATTAAGATCGAGGCAATGTTACACTTAAAGTGTTAAATCAAAGAAAAGGATTAAGAACCGTCCAGTGTTTCAATATCCGACAGCTAAAATAGTAGAAAGGATTAAGATCGAGGCAATGTTACACTTAAAGTGTTAAATCAAAGAAAATTATTAAAATATTTTATTAGTAGAGGTTTAACCCAAAGAAAATCATAATTTAGTCCTGGTAAGGACTAAAGGTTTAGAGTGTTAAACTGAACAATTTTGTTGCCAACTCAGCAGTCCTACCCATGAAAAGGATTTTATGGAAAAATTATCTTTAGTGGTATCTTTGATTCATTGTATGTAATTTATAACAAGTATGCGGTTATCTATCAGTCTCTAATATAATTAATAAATTTCTTTGGTTAGTTAAAAATGTATATCAAATACATATATGTATCTTTAAATATGTTTTATTGGATAATAACTAATTATATAAGTAATCAACAGTATTATTTTATTGTATTGTGTGGAATATGTTTATTTTAATTTTTTCCAAGCTGTACTTTGTATCCACGGAGTTAATTTTAGAGATTTTACCTTTTAAAACACTCCTAGTTTTTTCTATTTTTGTTTATTATTAGTTTTCTTAGTCTTCTAAAAGAAGACTAATTTTTCGTTTGGATTAGGATTTTTTCTTCCTATAAAGTGCACTCATATCTACCATTTTTATGATTTTGCCTCCATCTAGAGGATATTCTAGGTAGGAAAAATATGTTTGAAGTAAAATTTCCTTATTTTTCCCATAGATTCTTAATAGTCTATCAGATATACACATTCCAATTTTAAATTTTGATGTTGGGTGGCCTGGGTGATTGCCCTTAGTACGCAATAGCATGAAAAAAACTTCCCTTTGCATGGAATAGTTCCCCTAAATTTAATTTATTTATTTCAAACCGTTCAAAATTTAAGTGAGTGAAAAGTAGGGGGACTTTTAGACCACCCTGTAAATATTCATTGTAAATAGTTGCATTTTTTTCACGTTATATTTATGACATCGAAGTAAACCAAATTTGGGTTAATGACTCGATGTGGTTATATATTAGTATTAAATAATAATTATTTCAGATTATGTATTATATCTTGTGTGGAGGTGTCTTAAGTTGGAGTAATTATAACAATATATCTTTTGAAAATGTAATTGACAATGTATCCTTTTTCACTTTTTGTTACATCCATTCAGTTTTAAACAACTACGAATTGAATTTTTCTTAGAGTAAAAAATGTATGATGTTCTTTAGCTCTTTTTTACAATGTTCAATTTGTTGTGGCTAAACGATCTTTTTAAAATATTTCACGATTTTCATTCAATACTCATTGCTAATGTAATGACATCTATTTCTATAATCAGTAAGTACTCATATTGAAAAAAGTTCTTTCGCGATGTTCATTCAATACTCATAATAAGTTTGTTTTGTGATTTTCAGTGAATACTCTTTTAGTTAGTCCTTTCGCGATCTCTTTCAATCCTCATAGAAAATTAAATCTATTTTTATGATCAATTAGTACTTGTGGAATGACATTTCTTTTACGATTTTCATTTAATACTCAGAATCAGTTTTTTATTCTTTGGTGATGTACACCTTTTGAATAATTGGTTCTTTCACGTTGTTGAATTTGTACTATTTAACATCAATTTATTTACGATATTTATTTAATACTCATTAAAAGACAGTCTTTCCGTGAGGATTATTGTGAAATTTAGTATTTTCACAACGTTCACTCATCACTCATTCAATGTGATTTAACCATAGTATCTTGAGATATAGAAGAACTGTTTTTTTTTTGTTTTTTTTCAATGTTCTAATGGTAAACTTGTAAGTATGGCTTATGGTACTAGTTATATGGTATAACTTATGGTATTGACTCAAAGAGACATCTAAGTGAATTTGCGTTCTTGATATGTATTGATTGATACCTTGATTGCAAAAAATAAGTATTTGTAGATAGTCGGAACTTTTTCAAATCAATTACATTAGTCGAGGGATAGTATGGTTTATTTCGAAGTTTAGTCATGAATAATTGAGAGGTCAGTACCCTCTCGGGTATCATTCAGTATTCTTGGACGCACACTAACTTCACTGCTAGAACCATAGGGCATCGATCATCGGGAAATTGATTTTTGATGAAAAATTTAAAATAAATTAATTTCTTTCAATATACTGACTAACATTAGACTTTCCGTCAACTTATTTACATTTTTAATACAAGCCAATAATAAAAATAGACTGCCAATTGGTGTGGCGCATAGCTTCCTCGCATCCTATCAACGTATTTTATCGATTTTATGCTTTACAAACTATTATTGTCTAATTGGTTTGTTTAATTGTTTCCCCCGTTTTTTTTAATCTGTCAAAATTGTTTTGAGTTTTCACACGAATTAAAGTATCAATTTAGCAAAAAATAAAGAGCGTATGCGGTTCAAATTAATCTGGGGCTATTAGCAGGTTACTTTCGATGAACTGTAAAAGTTTCAATCGAATCAGATAAGTACTTTTGAAGCTATAGGTTGAATTGAACAAAGATTACTATTGACACTTATATATTGAAGTGACTATGTCCCTATTGTCTGAAAGTTCTTTAGAGAGAGGAATATCATATTTCCTGTTTATAAAAGTGATAATATTGATTAGTCTAAACAACCATCGGATACGTCGATCTATCATATTTCAATTCTTAATTTTTATCCAATAATGTAAAAATATAGTATTAATTATTCATAAGTTAATATAAATGATTTTACAGAATAGATTATCAAATTAATTTAAATTAGATTTTCAAGTAAAGTAGATATTTTATATTTACATTACACAAATATTAGAACGATGCCCTAAAATATAGTAATCCACTGAAGTTTTAATAGCTAAAGTTGATTATCTATTGTACATAGTAAGATTATAAAATAGAATAAATAAAAATTATAATATATGTTCAATTTAGATTATCAAATTTATTTAAATTAGATTTTTAAGTAAATTAGATAATACATGTTCAATTTATTTATTTTTTTTTTTTTTNCTGCCTTAAACAGCAAAATTAATTTTCCCCTTTCCCCAAATTAAGAAGAGAATTAAATAATAGAAAGAGAATTAATCCCAACTATCTCAACGCACGTGGCCCAGGTATAGAAGTATAAACACTCTAAACGCACAACTCACGTTCTCAGACCGTGCCCGGTCCGTTCTAACATAAATAGATCTATAGGAAATTGTTTCATTGCAAATTACTTTGTCAGGCCAAGATATTGAATGGATAATTTATATAACATCTTATAAACAATAAAGCTATAAAGATAATTATATATTAAGGTTATATATTTATATGATATATGGAATGGTATACAGGGGTTATGGAACTAGGGTTGGTCATATGATATTAAGATTATATACATAATTTTTTTATATATCTGTTTTACTTGTATATGTTTAAGTAAAACAATAATAAGTGTTAGATAAATAAGTGTTTTAAAATAAATATTAATATTGATTATTATTATCAAAAGTATAATTAACTGGATGTAGTTCTTCTTAATTTATTTGATATTTTTATAAAGGAGAACAAAAATTTGGAAAGGAATATTTGGGTTATTTTCAAAATAATCTTGGGGTAAAAAAAAACAACTATTTAAATCATTGTCACAACAGATGGTTAAATATCAAATTAATTTTACATAAAATACATAAATATTCCCATTTGCACCTAAATTAGAATAATTACAATTATTTTTTCCCCCCCCCAATGAATACAAGATATTTGTGGAATTTTGATTTTATACAGGTTGTCCCCGAGCAATATCACACTAATTTGGGATCTTGAAAGAAATTTGGCGGTAGAAAAGAAGTCCCTATATTATGAACAAGCTTCATTTTTTGAGATATTCGCAGAAAACATTTAAACTTATATATGATTTATGGTGTTTTATGGTAAGAAGCGTAGTTATTGAGAATTTTAAGAATAAATATAAGTTAATTATTTTTGCGAATTTATCGGAAACGATGCTATTGACATACTGAGCTGAAGCTGTGAGCTGACTTATGTATTTCATTTTGTGCAGCTTCAATTTTTCTATAAGATTCTGGTGTGGTATAGATTTTGTTTGAGGTCACTCAATATATAATTACAAATTCAAAGTCAGATACTTAATCATTTAAATAATCTATCTGTTTAAATACTTATATATTTAATCAAAGCACATCCTTAATTGAAGAGACTGCGGGTGCAAATGGGATATAGATGAACATTTTTATTTTATATAATCATTATATCTTTGAGCTTTTTAATAGTTTATTAAAAATTAATTCAAGCATTCATTTAGCATATTAAGAAGGTGCATACTGAGGCTAATTATACAGCCCAATGAATTCTATTTTATATTTAATTTTAATACTTTAATTTACGGGTATTTAAAAATAAATATGAATTATATATTATTTTAATCAAAGTCATATATATTGGTTTTTATAAAATTTGGTTTTTAAAAAACAAAATCAATATCTTTGTCATGGTTTAACCGGATATTTCTGCAGGGTGTCTACATTATATATTGTGGTCTTGATTTAATTTCTTACAAAAATGACGATTTCTTATAAAATTAAGAAATAATTAACAACAAAAGTCGCATTAGATTAATTTATTAATTCAATATTGTCTTTTCTAAAAGTTGTAATTATAATGTGAAGACCCTTTGATTCATAAAATAATCAAGACATTTTAAGAATTTTAATTACTAAATGTATTAATTGGTTTTAAGTTATAATTTCTTTTTTAAAATAAAACTTTATTCATATTTTTATTACATTTAAAAAAAAAAAAAAAAAAAAAAAAAATTGTTTTTTAAGAACGGAAATGAGGTCTATTTATGTTAGACCGGGCCGCGCACACGGGACGGACCCCGTATGGGGCCCTGACAAGAGTTGTCAAATCTTTTTAACATGGAAGCGTTGATAGTACTTAAGGGGGACGCACGGACCGTGGCACAGAAACGGACGTTGGTTTGGAGGCGAAGTGCACGCTCTACTTCGTCCAAAGCTAAAAAAAAAAAGAGCAAGAGTGAGCTAATTCAATTTTCGGGGCCACTCAGGTTCAGAGATGTTTCTACTTTAGCCAGAAGACATTTTTGAAGAAAGTATTTTGTCGTTTAAAAAAATTGATTGAGTGTGCCAAGGAGAAACAAGCTCTTCACGTGACCAAGTTGATATCTTATTTTTACAACTGTTCAAAGGCATTAAAACTACGTGATTGATAAGCAAACAACTAAACAACTACCAGTAGATCTTTAAAAAGCTGTCCAATACAATAAAGCTTACAATTATTATTTTAGAAGTTATTGAAGAAAAACGACCAAAAAACGTAATTTTCAACCATAGGTACTTTTGGACTTGATTTTATACCTTTTCCAGTAAAGTTTTGGAACCAAAGAATATTTTCATTATTAAAATAAGACGAGTAGTTTTTAAGATAAAGTACTTCAAAATATAAGAGTTATAGGTTCGGTGAAGGGATTGGGATCGCGGATTTTAAACTTGTTGCAAAACCATTAGGGCTCGCCAAGCCACACCGAACCATCTGAGTACTGCCCCATACACGGTGAGTTTTGGAGCGGTGAGGTGCCTTCAGGTCTTATCCGAACCTTCTACTTACAACTCAGCCTATTTCCAATTTTTTTGTTTGATGCCGTGCTGCCTTAAACAGCAAAATTAATTTTCCCCTTTCCCCAAATTAAGAAGAGAATTAAATAATAGAAAGAGAATTAATCCCAACTATCTCAACGCACGTGGCCCAGGTATAGAAGTATAAACACTCTAAACGCACAACTCACGTTCTCAGACCGTGCCCGGTCCGTTCTAACATAAATAGATCTATAGGAAATTGTTTCATTGCAAATTACTTTGTCAGGCCAAGATATTGAATGGATAATTTATATAACATCTTATAAACAATAAAGCTATAAAGATAATTATATATTAAGGTTATATATTTATATGATATATGGAATGGTATACAGGGGTTATGGAACTAGGGTTGGTCATATGATATTAAGATTATATACATAATTTTTTTATATATCTGTTTTACTTGTATATGTTTAAGTAAAACAATAATAAGTGTTAGATAAATAAGTGTTTTAAAATAAATATTAATATTGATTATTATTATCAAAAGTATAATTAACTGGATGTAGTTCTTCTTAATTTATTTGATATTTTTATAAAGGAGAACAAAAATTTGGAAAGGAATATTTGGGTTATTTTCAAAATAATCTTGGGGTAAAAAAAAACAACTATTTAAATCATTGTCACAACAGATGGTTAAATATCAAATTAATTTTACATAAAATACATAAATATTCCCATTTGCACCTAAATTAGAATAATTACAATTATTTTTCCCCCCCAATGAATACAAGATATTTGTGGAATTTTGATTTTATACAGGTTGTCCCCGAGCAATATCACACTAATTTGGGATCTTGAAAGAAATTTGGCGGTAGAAAAGAAGTCCCTATATTATGAACAAGCTTCATTTTTTGAGATATTCGCAGAAAACATTTAAACTTATATATGATTTATGGTGTTTTATGGTAAGAAGCGTAGTTATTGAGAATTTTAAGAATAAATATAAGTTAATTATTTTTGCGAATTTATCGGAAACGATGCTATTGACATACTGAGCTGAAGCTGTGAGCTGACTTATGTATTTCATTTTGTGCAGCTTCAATTTTTCTATAAGATTCTGGTGTGGTATAGATTTTGTTTGAGGTCACTCAATATATAATTACAAATTCAAAGTCAGATACTTAATCATTTAAATAATCTATCTGTTTAAATACTTATATATTTAATCAAAGCACATCCTTAATTGAAGAGACTGCGGGTGCAAATGGGATATAGATGAACATTTTTATTTTATATAATCATTATATTTTTGAGCTTTTTAATAGTTTATTAAAAATTAATTCAAGCATTCATTTAGCATATTAAGAAGGTGCATACTGAGGCTAATTATACAGCCCAATGAATTCTATTTTATATTTAATTTTAATACTTTAATTTACGGGTATTTAAAAATAAATATGAATTATATATTATTTTAATCAAAGTCATATATATTGGTTTTTATAAAATTTGGTTTTTAAAAAACAAAATCAATATCTTTGTCATGGTTTAACCGGATATTTCTGCAGGGTGTCTACATTATAAATTGACCTACTACAGTATTATGGCTAGACCTGTCTTTTAACCTTGTATTAAATATACATTTAATATAATATTATAATATATTTTGTAGAAAGTAAGTTTTATTGGATGTATTTGTATTAATGGGAAGTGGATTAACGTAAATTATATTTCTTAGTATTTTGGCAACATATAATTTTAGATATTTGTAATTTTTTGTGTAATGCAAAATAATATTTGAATTTTAACCACTAAGAAATGCTTCATTGCTAAAAGTGGTTATACATAAGTGTATTCAGTTTATATTTTGTGAAATTTTATACCTTAAAGGTTATGTAATAATATAATGCAATAATAACAATAAAAATAAAATTATTTTTTAATCAATGTCTCAAAAAAAGAATAAAAATATATGTTTTCTATTGATTAATTAATTCGATTGTATAATGATTATCCCAAATTGTTGAACTTCATTCAGAAAAAAAAAAAAAAAAAAAAAAAAAAAAAAAAAAAAAAAAAACTTTTTGGAGTCATGAGCTGTTACGAAGTCTTTACTAATTACTAGCTGTAGTCATTTTCTAAGGCAATCTTTGCCAGAAGTGGTTACATATATAAGTATATAATATATTTATAAGGATATATATAATTCGGTCGTACATTTTAGAAACGATAAATACAGTGATGATATTTTTTATTTATTATGTGTTTCTTCCTGTGTACCCAGTTTGATAAATGTATTCTGAAAGTTGTGTGGCTAATAGTTAGCGCACTCTATGCTAGATCGTGAGTTCGTAGCTTAAATCAGGGAAATATATGTAATTTCACTATGATATGGCTGCATTGGGGAACTGATTTAGATGGTGCTGCTTAGATGGAGATCGCGAGTGTTTTTAAGGAAAGGTATGAAGTCAACACTTAGTGACTGACATTTACCTATTGATTCTCTACTTTATTCAATCATCAGAAGCAAATATTTGACTAAGAAAAGTTTCAGAAAATGTTTGTGAAAGTTCAACGGTAGGAAGTCTCAATTATAATCTATCTATANAATGCAATAATAACAATAAAAATAAAATTATTTTTTAATCAATGTCTCAAAAAAAGAATAAAAATATATGTTTTCTATTGATTAATTAATTCGATTGTATAATGATTATCCCAAATTGTTGAACTTCATTCAGAAAAAAAAAAAATAAAAAATAAAATAAATAAATAATAATTAATAAATACATGATTGATTATGTATATTATTTGTTTGCAAATCTCTGTGAAATGTTAATAACTTTTTATGACAATTGTGACTTCACTGAATCTTTTTATTACATTTTCATGAAACTGTGACCAAACTTCTTTAATCTACTTAAAAATATTTGTTAAAAAAAAGTTTTTACACGATATTGTTAACTAACTTTTTACAAATTTTAATATTAATGACAATTTTTGTGAACTTCAGCGAAACTTTTACAAAAATCTTAAATATATATTCAAAACAATCAGTAGTTTTTAGGCCCTACTTTAAACCAACATTAACATCATAAAAGCTTAAAAATTTACATAAAACTATTAAAAACTTTTGGAATGTGGAAAAATTACATGATTTTTTTCTTTAAAAAGCCATGACAATGCTGTAAAGCATGTATATAAGTTTCATGAAAGAATTACTTAAATTCAATTTTTCACTTCACTGTCGAAACATTTTTCATAATACATTTGTAAAACTGTACTTTTTTATATTAACGGGTAATCAAAGTAAAAATAAAATAAAATTTGCTAAAATTTATTATTTATAATCTTAAGAATGTTTGGAGTTATATAAAAATAGGAATAACCCCAATGAAAACAGATACGCTGTGGACTTAATTTGTTAAGCACAAAAAATATAACTAATATGACTGAAAGAAAAAAAATTGTAATCAATTTATAAAAATAAAAATGCATTTAGACATGTGCTAAGTATTTACGGCTTTGATAATAACTTATTAATGGATAAGTTTGAATATAATGAAGAAAGGCTTTTAATTTTTATTATATATATTTCATTTTTTTTTAATAAAAATTAAAGATGCAAAGTTTATATCTAATCACATTTTTTTCCCCGCTAATGACCCACGTGCAGTCAAAGGGAAAATACAAAAAAACTAAATAAATTAATATTAATATCATAGGTTTTGTTTAATATTTTTTTAAATAACATTGTAAAATATATTATTTTTACAACTGTACAACTATTTTTCTGTGTTATCTAAACATTTTTTATTTTGACTGATTACATAATTTACTAGATATTAACAAAAAGTAAATAATAAAAATGTTTTTAATAATTGTACTAAACTAAAATAAATGTTAAATGTTAGAAATATTCTTGTATTTAGGGATCACAGCACACTTAGTATTTGAAATTTAATTTTTTATTGTTTAAAAATTTATATGAAGTTACAACTTTTAATAGAACGAATTCAGTAAAGTCGAAATAAAGTTGGATTTCTTTAACTTTTAAATTTTAGTTAAATAATTAGAGCTAAAAAAACAAATTTAGTTTAAATGAGCTGAAATCACAAACATTTCAACCCAATAAATTAGCAAAGTCGATCCAAAGTAATAATTATTGAAGAATGTGATTGAATTTGTTGGAATTAGCTGAGGTAATTACTAAAGAAAAAAATGGAATATATTAAAGTAAATATCGAAAAAAATGTTTAACCGTATTAAAATAAATTAATTGTTTAACATTATAAATTATCTGAATAGAGATAAATTTGCTACTAAATACTTTAAATAAATCAAGCTAAAGGATCTACACTTCAAGCTAATTTATTGAAACTGAGCTGCGGTAAAAAGGAAAAGCTAGCAGGAGTAATACAATTTGAAGAACTAATTTTAGTAGAAATAGGAGTGGCGAACTTTGAAGAACTAACGAACTATGCCGACTTGTGAAGATAATTTAGTTGAAACGATCTGGTGTAACAATTTTGAGAATTTTTTTTAGAATTTTTTCTTAATTTTGAGAAATAAATTCAGCTATTCATCAAGCTCAAGTAACTACTATTTTACAATGATACTTGCAAGCTAATATACGTTTTGACTACTAATAATTCCATAAGAATCTTTGATCATAATGTTTAACTTAGATATTTAGTCACTTAGAGTATGGCGCACAACTTGGAAGGCTTGAAGATATCGTTGCAAATTCATGGAGCGGAGAAACTAAAACCATCGACAGTTCTAGTCATTATTCTTCTTTATCATTTATGTATCGTGGATAAATGCTTTAGTCCAAACTGCCTTCACTGTGTACAATAATAGAATTACGGCCTACATGAGGACTTTAAAGCATCTTCGATTTCCTCCAAGATTAGACATTGTATGTGGCTTCATCCCATCTTTAAATGTATCATGTTTCAAATTGACTGGAAACTTGAGCTTCAATTTCCAAAACATAGACAAGAGACATTATTATTAGTTATCCACTGCTGACACTCTGATGGATTACATGCTTCTCACTTGACTCTGCTCTGTGACATTGTAGTCGATTGCTGTCACTTTAATGGATTGCGTTTTTTTAACTTGCACTGTATCTATTACTGTTGAGATGTGAACCTGTCTAAAGCCTTTTTGGTGAATTAGCGTCCTAAAACGATTTACCCATAAAATTGCCTTCTAGTAAGTCTGCCTATAGTATGGCCATTGCATATATCTGTTCACAAAAAATGCTGTGTATAATGTATGGATTGTATGTAATAACGTAACGCCAGTCTTCAAAATTAGCAGCCTACTTCTATAACGATGAATTGTATGCAACAGCTTTATGTCAGTCTTCAAAATTAGCTATGACGTCTATAACGTGGATTGTATGTAACAACTGTATGCCAGTCTTCAAAATTAGCAGCCTACTTCTATAACGTAGATTGTATGTAACAACTTTATGTCAGTCTTCAAAATTAGCAGCCTACTTCTATAACGTGGATTGTTGTATGCAACCACTTTATGTTAGTCTTCAAAATTAGCAGCCCACTTCTATATAATTGATGATGCACTTGTTTCCAGAGTGAACTGATGATGGATTGGGGTTTTAGTGTCCCATGGAACCATGGTTCCCGATAGACTAAAACTTTAAGACTGAAGTCCATGGCAGATAAAGATACACCAGATACGTAGGCTTCATAATGGTTCAGCGTGAATTCACGATGGCTTGGGATTTAAGTGTCCCATGGAACCGTGAGTTCAATCAATAGAACTATTTACAAATGGAAGAAGTTTGTAAAGGATGAAAGAACATCGGATGTATTGGCTTCATAATGGTTCAGCATGAATTTATGATGGCTTGTGATATTAGGGTTTCGTGGAACCGTGAGTTCAATCAATAGGACATAGTACCTCTTCTTATCTTGGTGAATCACGGTAACAACAAAATCAGGCAGTTATTGTTTTTTGGCTATCCATTAACACTCAGTCATTTCTCTTCTGTATGTTACATCAATCCTGCTATGACATTGAAAGATGTCATCGAAAAAGAAATATAAGAATGACCCTATGATAAGAGTAAACTTGGTCTTATCCATTATTAGCTGACATTTATTTAAATTTGATTAATCAAAAATATATATCCATCAAGCAATAAATTAAATGGATTTTAATCACAAGTGTGCTGTATCTATTAGATTTATATGTAAAATCATAATATCAAATGATATTTTGTCATAATCTGTAATATTATTTTTATAATCTTCTATGTGTATTTTTATATAAAGATGTTAATGTTCCGAAATAAAATTTAAATATATATATAT
>KZ651091.1:381105-418859 GCA_001010745.2 Gerris buenoi | reverse complement strand
TATATATATATTTAATACTTAATATAGACTATTATATATGATATGTATTATTTGTTTGATTGTTAAATCAAGTATATTGTAAATATATTTTATTAAATCTTTTTTATTCGTTTGTCTACTCCAGTGATAACAGAAGTCAATGTTAGTTGTTTCGGTATGGAATTTTATCGAGATCTCACACATTCCATTCAACTAAAGAGACCATAAAAAAACAATAAATAGAATAAACAAGTAAGTTGATAAATAAACAAGTATTATCTACCGTGGAGAGACTGGTTCTTTTTATTAATAAATAGAAGGTTCCGCAGATTAGATTTGTAATGTAGGTACGATTGATAAAGGATTTATTTTTAATTCTTTAGCATCATCAGAGATCTAAAGGTTAAGTGCAAATGATGAAGAGTAAATTTCCAGGGCTTTCACTAAGGAAATCTTAGCACCATCAGTGATTTAACTCGCTAAGGTTCCCTAAGTGAAAGCTCTGGATATTCATCCTTTATCAATTTGACTTTTCTTTAACTTTAGATCACTGATGATGCTAAAGTATTAAAAATAATTCCTTCATCAAAAACCAGGACTTATACTTCCAATCTAAACTTCAGAATTTTAGATCCAATATTTCAATAAGTTACTCAATTTGGAACTTATTATGTTAAATAAGTATATTTAAAAAAGCATAATAAAAAAATTATATATACTGATTAAAATATAAAATAAAAGTTGAAAAAATATAATATTTGAAATACGCGTAGATATAAAAAAATCAAATCTAATATTAATTAACGACTGTGTTTCTCCAATTTGTGATAACCACTCAGCATGTTTAAAATTGACCGGTTTCAGCTGTTCTAAAGCAGCCTTCTTCAGATAGCTTATGGGATAGACTTCGAAAGTATAAATGCTCACTTTAGTATAAATTAAATATAAAACAATTATAATAATTTTTAAACAAAAATCAAATCGTGAGATAATTCTGAAACAATTTGATTTACTTAAGGCTCTACCACCCTTTGAGGTTAGGAAAAACAGTAAAAATAAAATTAAACTGGCTCTAAGCAAGATATCAAAAATCTAATCTCAGGCTTCATTCCTAATTTTAATTCTGCACAATTTGAGCCCTATTTAAACTTCCTATGATAAATAGTACAGGCGCCATTTTAATACAACGATTTTTATCGTTGGGCTCAAATTGTGCAGAATTAAAATTAGGAATGAAGCCTGTGATTAGATTTTTGATATCTTGCTTAGAACCATTAAAATTTTCATTTTAATGATTTTTCTAACCTCAAAGAGCGGTAGAGCCAAAAAGAGGACCAATTTAATTTACTTAAAACAATAACAACAACAACAAACTTGAAGCAATTTAAATTATTTAAAAAGGGGACCTTTTAGCTTTTTCCTTTCAGGGCTTAAACCTATAGCTCAATTCACAAGAAACAATAAAAATTTTATTAATTCATTAAATAACAATTAAAAAAAATCAAATACATGTTAAACTTTAAATTACTTCAGTATCAAATCACAACAACAAACTTAATACGTTTAAAATTGAATTTCTTTAATTGGTGGTCAATCAATTAATTTGATGATGATGAATTTGAGTGATCAGATTTCGTGTGTATAAAGTTTGTAATTATTGATTGATCAACTTTGATTCAATTATTCTTAAGGCTCTACCGCCCTTTGAGGTTAGGAAAAACAGTAAAATTAATATTATTCTGGTTCTAAGCAAGATATCAAAAATCTAAGTACAGGCTTCATTCCTAATTTTAATTCTGCACAATTTGAGACCTATTTCAACTTCCTATGAAAATAGTACAGACGCCATTTCAACGATAAAACTCTTTTATTGAAATAAAAGGGCGTTATAGCCTTAATAACCAACCTATATTGTGTGAATTCCTCTAGTGTTTATAAATGAAACTTTCATATTTTTGAAAATACAGATTAACTTTAATAATTCAAAAAAAAAAAATTCCATCGTAACAACTAACATAGTGTTCTAAAATAAGTTTTTTTTTTTAGTTTTTATTAAGAGCTAATATAGTGTTTTATTTTCTTATCAACAACGTTTTAACCCCAAATAAGTATTTTTCTATTCGTAGCATGTAACCAAGTTTTTTAAATATGCATTTTGATTCCTCAAAACAGCTATCTTAGCTCCAATTACTTAATTATAAAAACTTATTAGTTATAAGTTCTAAGTATGCATTGTTCAATCTTAAAAACAACTACCATAGTTACTCAAAATATTTATTGTTCAAAAGAACTGACAACATAGTTATTCAATAGAAGCATTTTAAATTCCTTAAATTATTCAATCTCACTTTAACTCAAAATATGCATAATTTAAATCCTCAATGCATCAAATATAGTTACTCAAAAAATGCATTTTTTAATTTTTTAAACAACAAAAATGGTTACTAAGAATGTGAATGATTATATTACTATTAACAATTTTTTTTGTTTGCTAAAAATAAGTATCAAGTTAACCAACAAAAATATATATTTATTTTATTATAAAAAAAGAAGAAAAAATCAGTTTATTTAGTTAAATAAAAAATTGCATATAGTTCCATACTAAAAAAATAGTGTAGCCAAAGATCAAGCTACTATAACTTACTTGCTCAAAAAATGGAATAGAGTTAATAGCTATTTATTTTTTTAAAGGAAATCTATTCTAATTATTTACTTTTATTTTATGATCTACTTTGTTATCTATTTCGTATTAACTAATTTATTTTTTTTACATTGTGCCCATTGTAAATTCTGAAGTAGACATTTCTTTGTTATTAAACATTTTATTTATCGATCTTTATAACTATGTATTTCTTTATTTTTGTCAATTGTATCCCTCCACTTTGGTAATTAACAATTGTAATAAAAAACAACCTAAATGCATAACTTTGTTGCAGTAAAAAATTGTTTTATTAATTTTAATAATCTTTATGATAATATTTCTTTTTATTTGTCAATTGACTCCCTCCACTTTCACTATTTAACGATTGTAATATATAAAAAATAAATTATAAGAACCCTCAATACATTAGTGAGTTGCTGTGTGAAAAGAAACAAAATAATTTAACAAAATAACAAGTAGATTGATGAAAAATATAATATTATTATGTTTTGTGTTGTAATTTTCACATTTAGAAATTTTGGACTTCAGTATATTAATAATAGGTATTATGTGTAATCATTTAAATTATACCAAAAAATTGTTTATATTTGATGTTGTTTACTTTCTTTAATCTTTATGTACCTACTATATAATATTATATTAAATTGTTGAGAAAAAATATATTAAATATTATTTGTCGTAATATGTGTTATACATGTGAAAAAAAAATTGTTTAAAAATTAAAAAAAAAATTAAAAATGAATAAAAATACAAAAAAATTGGACTGAAATTTGATTGTTGGTTATTTTATTCAACCTAACTATATTATTATTTGTAGGTAGGTCAATTAATAAATAGGGACATCATATGGAATATAGATGATAACTTATTTTATCATATTAGTTAAAATGATGAATTCTAAATTTCTATAGGAGTAGAAGAAGGGAGGGAGGAATGTGTGGAGAATCGGTAGAATTATCTACTAAAAAGTTACTTAATTGAGAGGGAGGGGGGTGGAGAATTAGTAGAATTAGCTACTAAAAATTATTTGCTTTATGAATCTAAAGAAACAAACACGAATACCCTAAATATATACGAGACTAGCTGGATACCCGTGCTTCGCTACGGAGTGTTTTTAAATTTGATAAGTTTATAAACTACCAGGAAAGCATAAAAATTATTTTACTATGCGAGAATATCTAGATTCTATCCCTCCTACTTATATCCCCCACCTCTTTGATAAGATCATTTGCAAATATCCTAAAAAATATAACAAAACTGTACATAACAACAATTACTGTACTCTTAAAGAGCATTTCAACGATATGCATCATGAAGATGAAGGGTATTCATTACTTGTACCCCGTACTCCTTTGTACTAAACTTTTAA
The DNA here is from genome assembly GCA_001010745.2 of Gerris buenoi. Classification (NCBI taxonomy): domain Eukaryota; kingdom Metazoa; phylum Arthropoda; class Insecta; order Hemiptera; family Gerridae; genus Gerris; species Gerris buenoi. The sequence goes on along the minus strand of KZ651091.1, from coordinate 414,849 downwards.
TTTCGTAATCTCATGTAGGCAGTGACCTTCACCTTGTTTAGAAGAAAAAGTGTATAAATATTCATCAAATTAGGATAAAAGACACCCTCATACGGATACACTTCTTTTTATATAAGATATAGCTATATTTTTTCAATTTTACCCCCCTCCTAAGTGAAAATATGATAAAACTGTACATAACAACAATTACAGTCCTCTTAAAGAGCTTTTCAACGATATGCATCATGAAGGATATTCATTACTTTGACATTTGTACCCCTTACCCCTGTGTACCAAAATTAATATTTTGAATATTCATGTAGACAGCGATTTTCCCCTTGCTTTGAAGGTGAAGTGTGCACATTTTCATCGAGATCGGACTAAAACTGTGGATTTTTATAAAGAACATGCACACATACGTTGACTTTTATATATGTATGGCCGCCATCTTAAATCAAAATGCCCGATTGGTAGAACCATTCATCTGAAGTTACTAATTTGATCTAAGGAAGCTAACATCTAAATTTCAAGGTTCTAGTACAATTGGTTCCGGAGATATCGTCTTGTCGAATTGTATATAAATGGCCGCCATCTTGAATCAAGATGGCGGATTTTTAAAAATATTTCTTAGCGAGCACCTAGGAGCTATGCTATGCGAGAATATCTAGATTCAACTCCTCCTAGTTATATCCCCCTCCTCTTTGATAAGATAATTTGCAAATATCCTAAATTTACCCTCCTCCTAAATGAAAATATGACAAAACTGTGCATAACAACAATTACTGTACTCTTAAAGAGCATTTCAACGATTAGCTATTACTCAATTAGCAATGTCTATTCTGTTGCACTTTTATTCTTGTTCTTTTAAAATTTTTGCATCGATTTCGGAGGATGTTTGCTATTCCATCCGTATTTCTCACCCGTATAACCCTCTTATTCTAATTTTTCCTGTAAGAATATAAGTGGAAATTTGATGTATTCTTTTAATAATCAACTATTATCTACATAGAAAAGGTTCTTAATACATAAAAAGTGACGGTAAAAAAGAAAATAAAAAAAGGTTTTTTTAACGCAAATTTACAGTTTCATTGCGTTTATTCATATAAATGAAGTTGGAATAGTAAGAAGAATAAGATATTATATACTTAATAAAAAAACTGTTTATAAATGTTTGTTTTTTCTCCTTTCTATTTCAAGTATATACATATATATTTTCTTTTGTTTTCCAAATTATTTTAAAATTTCAGTTGAAGGAGTGAGCTGAATTTGAATGGTCCTTATATTTCTCAAGAGCTCGGTTCTGGTTTGACTCTTTGCTCGCTTTAGACCATGTTTCTTCAACGATTCAGTGTCGAAATCCATCTGCTAACATACATAGCATTTTAAATTAAAAAAAAGTTAAAATATTGTTTTCTTAACAATACTTTATTTAACTCTATAATATGTAACTACGGAATAAGTTAAAGTTTAATTATAGTCCAGTCATTTGGTAGCGGAAAGTAGTCGATTCAGGAAAAAATTGCTGAAGAATTTTTCTTGACGGATCTTTATGTTTTTTGGGGTGCTGAATCTGAAAATCCAGTTATCGACTAGATTCGGATATGGCTTCACCATGAAAATGGTGAAAAACCATAAAATTATGGAAGTTTTTTTAGTTTTTCGCTTATAACTCCAAAACGACGCATCCTAGAGAAAAATTACCTCTTATCAAATAGAAAGCTGATAAAATTTTCTAAAAAATAAAACCAGAACCAGCTCAATAGCTTTATTCGTTTGGCCGCTAGAGCGCGCTAAAGATTGACCATACTCTGAAAGCCTAGTATACCCCAGAGGTTGCCCTCACAGGGCACATCCTCACATCCTTAGTAGCTTCAATGCCATTACGATATTTTTAGTATTCATTATTACTCTTAATCCTTGAAGAACTAAGCGCGCGACATATCCCTCAACCCCAGAGGTTGCCCTCACAGGGCACATCCTTAGTAGCTTCAATGCCTTTACGATATTTTTAGTATTCATTATTACTCTTAATCCTTGAAAAACTAAGCGCGCGACATATCCCTCAACCCCCCATAGGGAACCCTTAAACTTTCGTGTTGGGGGGGGGGAGAAAAAACCAAAATAAAAAAAAAATGCTTTTGCAACACACCTTTAGACATGTTACTATAGTTTTCTTGAACATTTCAGAACATTTCCTCTCCTCACCTCCTTTTTACTACATTTTATTAGCTTGCTTTCTTGTTTTTTTGTTTGTATATCCAGTACATATCTTGCAATCGACTTTTAACTAACATCCCGAGTAGCTAGACATATGACAATAGCTCAGAACACGATGACAATACACTAATTTAATACTTTTAGCCATATTTCAGCAGAATTTAATTTGTTTTCAGCAAATTTTGCTGTATGGAAAGTTAGTTCGGAAAAAATTAGCAAGTTACTTTATTAGCTTTGCCATGTCCCATATTTACAATCTTCATTTTGACGGGATTCAAATTTGTGATTTTTATAAATAAGAGATAAACATTGAATTTAGAAATAAGTTTTTTTTTAGGGTCCGTAGGCAAAAGCCAAGGTGGGCCAAGGTATGGTCTTTTCAATGTATTTATACGGCTGTTTTCCGGTTCAATGGCAAAAAAATACTTCATCAGAAGTTTGTTTATGTGTTTTGAGAATATCAGACCCATAGGATAGTTCAAAGTAAGCTTTTTAGTATTTTAAATAACACCATCAACATCAATAGGGTACTACTTAAACAATACAGTGTTGCCTACGGACCCTTGCTGTGTGCTGGCTAGCATACACTTGACCTGTTTATTTATACTTGTTTTATCTTGATTTTGATGAGTTTCAAATTAATGATTTTTTGAAATTAATTAAATCAAATTATTGACCACCGGCAACATGAATTCATTTTATAGGTCTTCTTGCGCTTTTTTTTTTTTTTAATATTATGCAAGATTAATTTTGTAAAGATTTATTATGTATGTTTTGTAAGATTTTATATTATGTTTTGTCATGGGGCTTGGATTTTTATGTTTATATTTTTATGTTTTGTGGATGCATATGATTTTGCATATTTTACCGTTAAATGCATGTTTTTGGACATTAGATGCAATACTATACATTTATTCACATAAATAGTGATTTTATTTTGTTTTTCGTAGATGGAGATACCTTAAAGGAGGATGGATGATCGAGGGGGAAGAAGCTGTAAATTTTGGGTTAAGACATCGTTGAATCGATGTTTTAACTATTGATGTTCCCCCTTCATAAATTAAAGAAGTTTAGGGGAGAGAAATAAGGGAGCTGGGAGAGCGATCTCTCGACAAGATGAACAAAAAAGATCACAGCTTATTAAAACATTTTTTATAGGGCACAAAGAAAGTCCCCGATTACGTAATTTGAGACGAAATTATTGGATGCTTTTGATTTCGATCTTTTATCAGGTCATAATAGATGATTTGAATGTTATATGGTCCAACGTAGCGATTTTTTGATACCAAACATCCAAATTGATGTTTCAACCCTAAATTTACAGCTTCTTCCCCTCGATCATCCATCGTCCTTCTAAGTATCTCCTTCTACGAAAAACCACATAAAATCACCATTTATGTAAATAAATTTTTAGTTTTGCATCTTATGTCCAAAAACATGCATTTAACAGTACAATATGGAAATAAATAGGCAAAACATAAAAATCCGAACCCTACAAATTAGTATAATATAAAATCTTTACAAAACAAAACTTGCAGAACATTAAAAAATCGTTAGTACAAACAAGTGTTTGTACTAAAGAACGGAAGGTCTCCTTGCAACGAAGGAGACCTACACATTGAATTCATGTTGCCGGTGGTCATATTGTTCAAAAAGGAGGTGAGGAGGGGAAATGTTCAAGAAAACTATAGTAACATGTCTAAAGGTGTGTTGCAAAAGCATTTTTTTTTATTTTGGTTTTTTCTCTCTCCCTCTCTCCCCCCCCCCCACACACGTACAGGGTTAAGGGTTCCCTATGGGGGGGGGGGGGTGAGGGATATGTCGCGCGCTTAGTTTTTCAAGGATTAAGAGTAATAATGAATACTAAAAATATCGTAATGGCATTGAAGCTACTAAGGATGTGCCATGTGGGGGCAACCTCTGGGGTATACTAGGCTTTCAAAGTATGGTCAATCTTTAGCGCGCTCTAGCGGCCAAACGAATAAAGCTTTTGAGCTGGTTCTGGTTTTATTTTTTAGAAAATTTTATCAGCTTTCTTTTTGATAAAAGATAATTAGACGTAATTTTTCTCTAGGATGCGTCGTTTCGGAGTTATAAGCGAAAAACTAAAAAAACTTCCAAAATTTTATGGTTTTTCACCATTTTCATGGTGAAGCCATATCCGAATCTAGTCGATAACTGGATTTTCAGATTCAGCACCCCAAAAAACATAAAGATCCGTCGAAAAAAATTCTTCAACAATTTTTTCCTGTTCAAACTACCAAATGACTGGACTATTATTCAGTCTAAGGAATTCATTATAATTATAAGTGATAACAAATTTTGGATAGGCAAGTAATTTACTATTTCCTATGTGTATAGGTAACCAAGTAACCTAGTACCTTCATCCAAATATTCTTTTTATCAAAATAATTTTAATTATTTTGACGGAAGTTTATATACTTATCAAATTAAGAAAAATTCATTAAATATAAAATACTCCGTAGGGAAACACGAGATTTTAGCTTGTCAAGTTTCTATTATGTACCTTATTGGTGGTGGAGGAGACAGAGGGTTGCAAGGAGCGCATATTAAAGCCTGGGTTCTTAATGGTCAGCTGTTTGAGTACGTTTTTCAACGTGGTGCAGTTATTCGGGAGACAAGTACACTTAGGTCGTCTTCTGTTCAGCTCCGCATCCCACGGATTTTCTTCCCAAGCTTCCTCGTCTTCTTTAGTCCAATCTGAAGAGTACATGGCGTCGCATGTACCTCCAGTACTCAGACAATGTAAGGATTCCGAGTACGGTACACTTTCAGGTCGACCGATGCTTAGAACATCTTTTACTTCTTTCTTGCTGTGGACTCTCTTCAACATAGACATGGCGTGTTGAAAACTAAGACCGAGATTGAAAGTCCGGCTGATGGATTTTCCGACGACAAAAGGAATTTCACTGAAGAACTCGTCTAATTCGACTTTGACGTCTTCTAACTCCGTACCGTCTTCCCCTTTTCCGAAAATATTCGACGGAGCCGAAGTAACTTTAATCTCGCTTTTAGCTCTCGGCACGTCCAACGCCGACATTATGTTCCTTTGATCTTTAAACCTGTCACTCAGAGTTTTACCTAGTTCGAGATTTGAAACATTACTTTTCCTGTCGTCATATTTGTTGGACAATTTTCTGTCCAATCTTTGATTGTTCTCTTTGTTGTTTGTGAGACTTCTTCTGGCCAATAATATTTTCCCGTCGCCAAACAGCTTATTTTCTTTCTTCAATGCGTTACTATTAGTCAGAATATTCTTTCTATTTTCAACATTGATCTTTTTCGGCATGAAATCCTGTAAATCATTTATTTCAGATTCTTTCAAAGTTATAACGTCCGGTATAACTTTGAGAGGAGTTTTTGACCTAAATGAAATTCTCTCATCATTGTTTCTTTTAGGCTGGATTTTCTCAGGAGTTTTTCTTAACAGATCATTAATTTTATTTTTATTTTTAACATCGGTCGTTGGAAATATATCATTTTTAAAAAAATCTTTGATAAGTTTATTTTCGACAGAATCGAAATGTTCGATTTTACTGTTCTGCTGCTGCTTCTGATCGGTTATTACTATTTCTTTCTTGTTATTTTTTGTTTTTTCTAACGCGGCTTTTTTTAAATTTTTAACTTCATCTTTTTTAACAAGTTGCGTTTTGCTTTTTGAAGATTTTTGAGCTTTTCCCGCGTTGTTTCTGTTGAACGATATCCAGTCTTTTGAATTGTTGTTTGCGTTTCTTAAATTCTTCTTCCTGCCTTTTTTTGATATGTTGGTAACTGTTTTAGAGCACTTTCTGACGACTTCTTGGTTGCTCTTGTTGGATTTCTTTTTGGAGCTACTTGCACTGAGATTTTCGTTGCTTTCCGTTAGCGGGTTTTTTTTCTTTTTCGGTTTTTTCTTACCTCCTGTCAAGTTGCTGGAGGTTTCATTGGATTGAGGCTTCGGAAGGACGAGTTCATTCGGACCGCTGAAGCTGATTGTTTTCTTTCGTTTCTTGTTTTTCCTGTTCTGGATTTCGGCACACTCCGAGATGTACTTCAGCACGTTACCCATCGAGTCTGCATTATCATCCATTTCATAGTCTTCCTTTTGTACCACTTCGTTGTTCTGCATTTGCAGCTTCATGGTATACGTTTTTGGTTTCGGGCGTGCTTTCATATCGATTTCTTTAACGGTGATCATAGATACACTTTTATCCGAGCCGGTTTCTCTTTTATCTTTGGACGATATGTCACTAAGAATGTCCTTACCAGATTCGGCGCTGCTGTAATCAGTGGAATGTGACGTTCCTTTGGTATTGCGGACATTCGGCACAACATGTCTGATTTCTGGTATCGGCTGCTTCTTCTCAACAACTTCTACCGGTGCCGGAGCCGCCTTTACTTCATCTTTCTTCTTTTCTACCATGAACTGTTGCCTTTTAGACTTCATTTCCAGAATCTAAATCAACAATACAAACAGATATAATATTATTTATTAAGTAAGTCAACATTACCGATACAGTCATTTGTCTTCAAATATTTATAGATTCATTAAAGAGCTCTTTTTCTTTTACCAGAGTTAAATAAAAAGACATGGAACACTTCGGTAAATAAAACCACTACTTATTATTAGAGTTCGGATCGATATGCACTTAAAAACCTCAATATATGCATTTGAAAATTGCGAAATATGCACATAATATATGCAACTTATTCCTAAAATATATGTACTAAAATATGCACTTATCCCTAATATATGCACTTATCCCAAATATATCCATTAAAATATGCACTTATCTCAAATATATGCACTTATTCTAATATATGCACTTAAATATGCATTTATTCCTAATATATAAACTCCAATAGGCAGCTATAAATATTGAATAGTGCTAAGTAAAGTGCATTTAGAGGGTTTAAAATAATCAAAAACCTGGTATTTGAAGATTAGGCAGTAGAATACACAAGAATAACCACCAAAAATAGAGATATTGACTATATTTTTAAAACAATTAAAATTTACCATTATTTTACAATTCATTCTTAATAAATTATTTGAAGTTAGGAAACAGTAAGAAAATTTGTCTGGCCTACTAAGACTTCCTCCAAATTTATAATCTATTTATAAATTTTTACTGCGGTCTGAAAGAACCATTTTTAAACGTGAAATATTCTTTCAGCGTCGCACGGACACTACTGGAACATATTTTAGGGCAGCGACGTCAGCTGGGGTCAGATTTTCTATTTCGTCTCAACCCTCTGCCCCTTCCAGGATTCGGGTGACGTTCTCCTCAGTGGTCCAGCCAGGATTACGGTAGAGAACTGCGTCCATTTTTTGTCTAAGTCTTTCCCTAATCGGACCCAGTTTTTCAATTATATTCGGAAGGTCCCTGAAATAAGCTTTAATAAATGCCAATTTCTGAATTAAGGGCACTCTTTGCTTTTGGGGTGGCCAAATTTGCCGAATCTCTGAAGCCCTCTATATGACCTTAATGTAATGCACGTGTTGTGCATTAATTTGGTTAATGAAGTTATTTTAATCCAATAATAAGGGCACACAGCGGTAGCTTTGTCCCAGATTAAGTAAAAAAAATATAAGGGAACAAGAAAACAGCCTTCTTAGGGTATCAACCAGTAGGGACTGGTAAACCCCCTGTCCTGCGGCAGAAGCTTAGGACAGGGGGTACGTGCACTGTTACACAGTGAATGACTTCTAATCCTCAAAAGGTTTTGGTACCTAGATAGTATATGTTTGACTAAAAACATACAAAATACGCACCTTAGTGGAAATTTCTCTTAAAAAATAGAATATTTATGCGAAAATATGTAATAATATGCCCTTCTGCCGGAAATATGCAATTATATGCAATAATGCCCGAAATATGCAAAATATGCAATTTTAAATTTGAATTTAAAGTGGCCTAGTGCATTCCAAACATCATAATTCGTAAAGAAAAATCACTTGGGGCAATAAAAAAAATATATGCAAATATGCAAAATCCGAACTCTACTTATTATATATAAAAAATCTGTTACTGTAGAAACTAAGTTGTCTTGCTATAGAAATTAATATACTATGCTAGTAAATAACAGGAGACCTTGTGTAGAAAAAAACATATTGGTACATAGTTTTTAATAACTTCAAGCAACATACATGCCAAATTTGAAGGCAACATGAGTATGTAACAAACCGATTTCTAGACTGGCAGACGTCGATCAACTAGGTTACCTTACTACAAAACCTAATCTACTAGGTAGTCTTACTACAGGTTGAAATCATTCTGTATTACCAGAAATGATTTCAGCAGATATTTTCTACTGAGAAAGTATCATGTCTTCGCATACAAAGAGAGACACCTGGAGTAGTTGATGACTATGAAAACATATACATTTCTTTTCTTGCTTATTCTTACCCAGAATTATATTGAAATAAGCTAGGATGGCATTCACTATTAACCACAACGAAAACCTTAAAATATAGAAACTTACTAAAATTAAATTAAATGAAATCTTACATTCATATTCATCTCAAACTGAGATAATAGTTTTTGAAATTTGTCATCTATCCCCTTCATCAGATCTGGAAAAAATAGTACAATATTTGAATATTAAGATTATTAAAATTAAATTAATTAACTTTTGGCATAAAGATTTTTAATAAAGTCACGTTAATTTGGACGCTTATAATATGATTCTGTTGCGATATTTTAAACGCTCTATTGCTTAAAATTAAATCTAAGTAATTCTTATAATTAATAAGATCTAAATAAATATTTTTAACTAACCATTACCTGATTCTGATTTCATCATGATTCCTTCTGATCTATAACTGGACCTGAAATAAAGTAATATATTTTTTTAAAAGCCTATTCTAATTAATAATAGTAATATTTATTTGGGGGTTTAAAAGGGTCCATCCACTCCCGTTCAAGAATTTTTTTTTGAGTACGTATCAGCCGTTTAAGTAAATTGTTGTCAGTGTGTTTAATGGCTGAAATTGAAGATGAGAGAGCATTTTATGTGTTGCATGATCACATTAACCAATCAGTTATTAGTGTACAACGTCACATTAGAATAAGATTTAATGAAGATCCTCCTAGCAATCCCTCTATTCGCAAGTGTTACTTGAATTTTAAGAGAAATTACTGCATTTTTAAAAAGAAATTAACTGGAAGGCCGTCAAACTTAAAAACTAAATTTCAAAATCAAACTTACAAACTACTTTAAAAAAATAATTAATCATATTATTTGTTTAAAGAAGGTTAATTGTTTATATTATTAATATTATGTAATAGAGCTAGACAGGGTCTTTGGTCTAGCCTTTGTTGGCTATTAAAGATTCTTGTTTCTGAATTAAAAATAAATAAGTTAATAATGTAAATGTGTGTGAAACGGAAATAAAGAAAATAATAATACTTGACATAATTTCGATTACCTTAAAAAAGAATTCCGTTACGAAAACTAAAAACGTCTCCCTCACCAATATTTTCTCCAGGTAAGCTGAAAAAAGGCAACGAAAAACTTTTATGAAATTAATGTTTAAAAATACTATGTAAGTTATATTATGTATTTTGAATCGACCCGAGATAACTCAGATTAACTTTCAAATACATTGTCGGTCCCAGATCCCAGAAACATTTTGATTTCGATTGACAACAAAATCAGATTTATTTTCATTAATACCTCGTAAACTAGATTTTCCAAGGAAAACGGCTTATAACGTTATATTCGAATGGGCTACATTTTAAATCAAAATCGTGGGAACCTTTTTCGAGGAATAATTTTTGTCACGTTTTTCACTGCGTAGTTTTCGGTCCTGCGTTTCGGCCTCAAGGCGAAAGACAAATATTTTGGGATTTCAGGGGCTGTAGTCGAAAGATGGCCTCAAGGCCTCCCTAGGAATTCCTACATACAGGAATTCCTCCTGGTCTTGACTGTTCCGTCTAAACCTCAAGGATTTTCTTTTCGTGTATTGCCGTCTTCAGAAAGTTAAATGGGAGCAAATTTAGCTCCAAAACACCGCTTTAGATCTCATGAAATCGATTTTTCTAGTGTAGTTTAATAATTCAATACAATATCGGTTGGTACGTGTTTAACTACAACTTTTATTTCAATAATAAACCATGTTTATGTATATGTGTTAATTTCGGAGGTTTTCAGCTATCCCATGCGTATTCCACGTTGCGTATTCTACGTGGAATATTCAGGTATTTTTTAAATAAAGATAAAAGTATTGATTACAGACAAACTACCAGATCAAAATATGCATTTTAAAATCCAAACAGGAGCAGTAGAAAAAACAAAAAAAGCCGATCAGAAAATAAGAAATAGGTGGGTGAACAAGTCCTTATCTGCCCAAATTAATATCTTCTTAATGTATTTTATCTCCTAGGTGTATAGGTTAAAGCAATTATGCATCTATATTAATTTAATTTGAATACAAAATAATATAAAATCAAAGAAAAAGGTGCATCTAACCCGTTCTGATCATACGTATTGGAAGAGAAACTCGACAAGGCTTGTTTCCGAACTCGTTCACTTCTGACGGTTTTCCATTATATTAGAAAATAATTAATAAGAAAACAACACATTACTACGAACAAACACTAAGCTAGAGTCCAACAATCATCTGTATACGACAAGGAGAAAAAACATGATAACTCTAAATCTATGTGTATAGAAAAAAATAACAAACAAAACAATTAGACACGAAAAGTGACGTTTTAAAATGTCGAACAAGTTAAATATATTGGGAATGAATCTTTTTATTTGAATGTAACAGTTCGAGAGGCAGAAACAATATTTGTGACATTATTTCTACAAAGCATCCTTTATTTTATTGTTTGATATTCTATACATGTAAACATAACAGCAGTCTACTGTGACATCGTCGATGCCGACATTAATAGCAATTACTGGAAAATGTAAAAAACAGTATGCATAAAAATGTCATGTAGGTACCTACAAGATTGAAACTTTGTACACTGATAAAGGACACCTAAAAGTATATGAAAATGAGAGTACCGCGTCGGAAACATCTAAGGTCTATCACCCACGTAAGATGTAATAAAGGATTTCGACTAATTTGTACAAGGCCATGGCTGAAATTTTTTCCACTAATAGTTCATTTAATAAAACAACCAATAAAGAGTCTACTGATACTCTAATGTTGTTAAAGCCTTTGTAGTTGCGACGAAATGCATGTTCAGTAAATCTGCATTATTTGGCCCACCAATTTCTATTTTTACGATTTACTTTCAATCTTTTTAAACTGTTCCTTTTTACATTCTAAAAACGATTCGACCAAGTTGTACCACCTCGGTAAATTCAATAATTTTTACTTTTTCTCATTACCTATAGTAGGAAAAGTATTCTTTTCACCAAAAAATTTTTTTTCGAGATTTCAACGAAATTATCCATTTTGGGTGTTTTTAAGACCTTCTGAGTGGTTCTTAGCATGACGTCTGTATGTGCGTGTTATCATTGTAGCACAAAAGTGTTTAACCTAGAGAGTTGAAACTTGGCAGAAAAATCAGTCCTTACCTGTAGTGATGCCGCCCGGAAAATCAACTTTTTCGCCATCTTGAACCCAGTTTGCTGAGTCAACAAAAATTTAAAAAGTAGCACAAAAGTGTTTAACCTAGAGAGTTGAAACTTGGCAGAAAAATCAGTCCTTACCTGTAGTGATGCCGCCCGGAAAATCAACTTTTTCGCCATCTTGAACCCAGTTTGCTGAGTCAACAAAAATTTAAAAAAATCTTAAAAAATCTATAATGGTTCTGATCGAGTTGAAATTTGGTACGAATGTACTTCATTGTATGAAAAACAAGCCCACCAAATTTCATTTTGATATTGGCCGCCGTTTTGAAGTTATCAAATTTTGAATTTTTAAACTTTGACGGGTAATAATACCGAAAGTATAAATAGGTTTTTGACATATAGCTTATCGTTGGAACCGGAAAAAAATAAGGAACAAATATAAAAAAACCCGATGAAATTCCATCAATTAGTTTAAAAGTTATGTGAATATAACTATTTATTAGTGCGATAATTTTGATGACGTCAAAGTTTGTTTACATCTTTCAAAATACCGCCAAACTTCAAATAATTAAATAAAATGTAGTTATTGAAAATAAGTTTTTTTTTTAAGAATGATAATAAATCAGTTAGTTCAGAACGGTCACCCATCAAAGTACTGACCACGTCTAATGCTGCTTTCTCCTGCTGCCTCGCAGCAGGAGAGACCACTTTAGTGGCCTCTGAAGTTCCGAGGTACCTCGTACCCGATTTTTTTTTTTTAAATTGACGTTCAGCGAAGCTTTAATTCAAATATTAACGAACATGTCTTGTATACTCAGAGGATAAATGAGAACAACTATATGTTACATAAAATTTGTTGACTTACTCTAAGTTTAGTCAATATACGAATATATTGACTAAAGAGAAAAATATCCGAGTATTTAGATTTAGCAGTCAATTTAAAAAAAAAAATAAACTTTTACTATATTTTAGAAATAAATGTTAACTCCTGTTGAATAAAAGGTATACCTTACTCTCATATCAATGCTGTATTGAGGGTTTAATAGGAGTTTGTGTTTGTTAAGACAGTGAGTTTACATTTTATTCCTTATTCTCTGTTTATTTTTCAGGTATTTGGTTACTGCTATTTGATGACTGATACTAATCCTTGCTTAACTTGCTTGAAGTGACAATATTTCTTTTCAAGAACATTTTTTTTAATGTAACCTATTATTTGTATGTTGTCAATCTAAAATAACTTCAGCTATGCCTCCCCTACTTAATTACTATGATAGCTTCTTAGCTGTCATGCAAATCTGACAATAGCAGGGTTTACACAATTGGCTGTCTTCTGCCACCACGCAGAGACTCTGCAAGAAGGATGGAGTGTAACCTACCCGTAGCAACAGGCAACCACGATATTGTGCTTCATACACATTCTACTTAATATATAATATATATTACAACAGTTTTTTGAGCGTTATATCCTCATTATACATCTATCAACTTAGTGCAGTGATAGTGATAGCATAGTTCTGCATGTTACTAGGCTACTGACACCTAACACCGTACACCATATATCATACACCGCATTCGACACCATTGTAGACTTGATTTTATTTTATCTTACTTAACTTACTTATTTATTATGTAGTAATTATTATATTTCTTTTATTAATATGTAGCCACTAACCGATTTTATATGCATGTTATTATTCATTTCATATTAAATTATTACATCTTACATGCTACTTAGTCATTTTGGATGTTTTATAATGTTGGTTGAAGAACGCTATCATTGCCAATTGATTTCAGAATACATGACCTTCCCTAGTAATATATTTTATAAAGCAACAAAATAGCAATGTAGTGTTGAACTGGGTTGCCAAAAAGTTGCATGTTTGGCCATTTATTCCTGGATATTTAATGTTGTGTGGTATCGAAAGAAATTGTATCATGTAATACAAACCTAATAATGCATGAGACGTTTTTTAATAAAATCAATACTGTTTCTAGAACCAGCTAAGTGGGCATCTTGTGAAAGGCTCGGTGGCTTCAAGGCGCCTGCAGGTTACTAACCTCTAGCTTGCTGTATCCTCTAAACAAGCTTAGAAATATCTGAATAACCAATTATTTTATTCGCAACCGATCTATCTTAGACATGAATACAACTATTGTGACCAAGATTTTATTAAAATATTTGAATAAATTAAAACTAAAAAAAGTCTACCAATTAGTGTCACATAGCTTCCTCGCGTTTTATCACATAGTTCAATAATGTTTATCTTCACGATACATTATTGTCTAATTCATTAAATTCCCCCCCCCCCCCGGTTTTTATATCTGTCACAATTTTTTTGAAATGAATAAATGAAGTAATTAAGCAATATTAAATTTAAGCTTCGATAGGAGAGAAAATGTCAATATTATGTTGCATGAACTGTTTTTGATGTTGGATGTAATCAGAAAATAATAGAGTTAACTTAAAAAATAATGAATTAATTGAATTTTTTAGGTTATTATTTAGTTACATATGTGTGTGAATGGTTTTAAATAAGGGATATTGTGAAAATAGAGCTCCCCCTTGAGGAAGAAGGAGTGCCCAAGCCTTAGCCGTTACGCCCGATATACAACATTTTAACGAGCTTTAGCGACTGCACCATTCGTCTGATAAAAATATATGTGTGAGGCTCTCACGCATTAGAAGTGAAACTTAAGTTCTAGAATGCATTGCTCTATTTCANAGTCAAAACAACCGATCATAGGTAACTACATATAACAAACTACATATTCTTTATTCTTATAAGAATTATCGGATTGCGAAGATCAGTAAACAAAAAAAAGTCTAAAAAACAGTCAATGTATTTCCTTCTTCAAGTTTTTATACAAGAATGGTGTATTATTATAGGAACATATTGTAGGTATCATTTTAAGGGTTTTCTAGGGCGTGTTTGAAATGTTCACCAACGAAGTAAATAATATTAACATGTGAAATCAAGAAAAACAGTAAGTATTTAAATATTTAAGTATTTTATTTATAAAGTCACTCTACCGCCGTTCAAGAAGTTCCACTTCAAAAACTTTTGAGACATAAATCATAGGCAATCTATTTCTTTGTTCTTAGAACACACCACTTTTACGAGATATTATAGTTAATATGCGGATTCAGCACACCCAGCACACAGAAACTTAAATTCTGTCTTATAGTCTTCCGACATATCTTAAGGTGTCTGATAAATTCTATATACATAAATACAAATCAAACAATTTTTTTGATGACGCGTGGAAGCTATATGTGCTACACTAATTAGCTAACTAATTTCACCTTATTTAATTTGTAATGTCTATTTTATCGTTAGTATAATCATAATTATTGAATTAATAATTTATGACAGACGAATTAACTGAAACGAAATATATATAAAGGACTAGGTGAGAATCTAGTGTGATCATGACCTCTAAAATTCCTAATGCTATTGTTAAAAATCATCCTCATAAACACACCTTTATTTCAAAATACAGGATACGTCCTTAAAAGAGTCATCCGACCATGAAATAAAACAATGAAAACCGCTGTAGACAACATAACCATCTCTTTTAACCTCAGAGTAGGTTATAAGTTATAATAGATCATAGGTAACAATAAAAAGTAACACATTAACACAACAATATTGTCACCACAATTTTATATTAGGTTTGTTCCAACCGCACTTCAAACTAGTTTGAAACTATTCCACACATGCGCATTAGAAACAGGAGTTCAATGGACCAATTCCCATGTGACGTCACTAAACTGTCATTTTAGCGCTCCTTGTGGCAAGAACCTCAACTATAATGTCAAACTTTTCTCATTTTATAAGGTTTTTTCCCAGGCACCACTCGTTTTCCCCCTTTTTTCACCTTTTATGGTAATTTTATTTACATTTATTGTTTTTGTTAATTAGTCTGTAATTGTTAAATTGTGTTAGTTTAGTTTTTAGTTAGTTTTTTTCGTGTATTGTGTTAATTTAATGACAATTTAAAACAGTGTGCTGGTTAGGTTAGAGTTAGCTTATTTTTTTTTTTTTGCTTTTATTGCAATTTTATGTACTTTTATTGTTATTGCTATTTAGTTTATAATTGTTAAATAGTGTTAGTTTAATTTTAGTTAGTTTTTTCGTGTATTGTATTTATTTAAATGGACAATTTAAAGCCGTTTGTAGGGTAGGTTACGGTTAGATTTTTTTTTAGCTTTTATTGCAATTTTATTTACTTTTATTATTGTTTAGTTTATAATTGTTAAATAGTGTTAGTTTAGTTTTTTTCGCTTATAGTATTTATTTAAGAACAATTTGAAGCCGTGAGTTGGATACGATAGGGTTAGGTCATTGTTGTTTGTGAACTTTTTTTCTGTATCATTTTGTTTTTATAAACTTTTAATAATGTCTCTTTGTGAAGAGGATGTACCCGGTGCTAAATTTGTATTTGAAATTATTGAAGACTATTCGGTACAAAACAAGTTGTAAAAAGATGGTTATACTGTAGAGGTTTGAATCAGACTGGACGAAGGTTGAACTTGAGAGGCTTGAACTTAAAAAGGAATAAAATACACATTTTTCCTGTAGTCTTTATGGCTGTATTGCGAGTCACTATTAACTATTACAAACACCATAACAACACCTCGGCATCCTTTCAAAAAACTATAACTATCCACAGTAATTAGCTGATTTTGAAATACATAATTGTTAATTTATAAAACTTAATACTATTGAAACAAATTTATATATATTTCTAATAAATGGTTATTAATTTATTTATAACATTATAAATCACTTTGCAACACTTCTTATTTTAATTATAAATAAAAATGAGGCACATACTTAAAAAAAATCGTTACACAACTCAATTTTTCTTAAACATATGATCTCGAACTTGCTATATATGTTACTAGATAGTATATATAAAAATAACTTAATCCTGCTTAATAGCATTTAAATTTGTACCAATTAAGTTGGTAATTAATAATATTATAAGAAAAGATACTCACAATATTAATGTAAATAAATAAAAGCAAGATTCTAAAATTTCTTCTATCCTTCCAATGAAGATTAAGGGTTTGTTTGACATTTTAGTTCTTGAAACTGTCCGTTGACAGGTGAGTGCGCCACCATCGATTTACAATGGGAATTCGTCCATTATGGTCCGATGCGCTCGCGTCGGACAGTTTCAAACTAGTTTGACGTGTCGTTGGAACAAACCTATTATAAAATTTATATTTATATTTTGTAAAATAGTGGTGACATAAATATTGTTCTAATCATAATAATTACGAAGTGGCAGCAAAATCTCAGTCAAAACAACCGATCATAGGTAACTACATATAACAAACTACATATTCTTTATTCTTATAAGAATTATCGGATTGCGAAGATCAGTAAACAAAAAAAAGTCTAAAAAACAGTCAATGTATTTCCTTCTTCAAGTTTTTATACAAGAATGGTGTATTATTATAGGAACATATTGTAGGTATCATTTTAAGGGTTTTCTAGGGCGTGTTTTAAATGTTCACCAACGAAGTAAATAATATTAACATGTGAAATCAAGAAAAACAGTAAGTATTTAAATATTTAAGTATTTTATTTATTAATTATTTTTATAAATATTATTTAATTAAATCAATTTATTTATTTACTTATTGTTTAGTTTATATAAAATTGCCTACCTTTATTTAGATAAGTTATTATATTTAATTAAAGATCTACGAATCAAAACAAACAATTCTTTTATTGGAATAAATGTGGTTGCCTTGGCAATGATTTATATACAAACTATGTATATAGTCTTACTTGAGAATCCTAGTGAATCGTTGATACAAATAGTTCTAGTTTTGAATTCAAGGAGTTTAATTTAGTATAATATCTATCTAATAATCATCTACCAAAATCCAGATCTGATATTTTTAGCCCAAGTTTTCTCGTTTAAGTAAGCATTACCACCATCTTAAGTATAAGCAAGTAAGTTTTTACCATCTTTTAAGTAAGCATTACCTATCTTATTTTATCATTTAACTAATATCTTTGGGGTCCCACCTTTCTCTGTAAAACTTTACCTTTTATTTGATCTATTAAGCAGGGCCGTACCGAGGCTGTGGCGAAGGTGGCCCTCGCCAAGGGCGCAGGTTTGAGAAGGGCGCAAAATGGAGAAGGAAAACATTTTTTTATTGGTAATATTAGTGAATTGAGCAAAAAAAAAAAAACATGAAACATTTTTACAGTTCTCATTTAATTACTTAGCTTTGTTATCTTATTTAATATGATCTATGTTAATTTATAGGAGAGAAAATGACATACAAATAATATTAACATACTGATAAATATTTTTTACTGGTAGTGCAAAGTTTGTAAAAAATATAATAATAATGCGTTACTTAATTATTTTGATTTGTTTTCTCTTAATCTTACTATTTTATTTTAGCAAACAATTTATATTCTGTTTTATTTTATATTATGTATTTTACCAAGTGTAAAAGAAGGTTTTTTAATGACACTTACCCAGCTACAAAAGTACTCAATTATTTGGATTTTTTTTTAGCCCAGTAAAACATCAAAATTCGTCCTTCCTCCCGTGTCCCCACCAAACATCTTTTCCTCTAAGGACAAAATTGCCCTAAAAGTCCTTAAATCTCATATTTTGTTAATTAAATTTTAAAAACTTTTCAAGGGGAGGACCCCCCCACCGTTATTTGTTCAAAGGGGCCCAGTTGATTGCTTGCACAGGGGCCCGGAAATCCTCTCAGCGGCCAGCGGCCCTGCTTAGCGCGGTGGCGTGCGTTGGGTGAGCGTGAGTGATTCAAGCTTATATTGGCAACGCTAGGGCCTAGCGTTGCCGCAAGTCGCATCCACCCCACTCCCTAGCGGCTAGGGGCATGCGCATTCTGATTTATTTAATGAAAAATAGACTGCCAATTTGTGTGGCATATAGCTTCTTCTCGATTTTATGCTTTTTTAATTGTCAAATTGATTTAATTTCCCCCCGTTTTTTTATATCTAAAATTAAAAATAAAATTGTTTTGATTTTTAGATGAATTAATGTCTGAATTTATTGCTTACCTTAAAATTTAAGGTACGCAGACGTTTGCATCAACCTGGGGCTATCTGCGGGACACTTTCGACTTACCCCAAATATCATTCAAATATCATTCAAATCGGGTAAGTAGTTTTGAAGATATTGGTATACATAAATGTATGTTTGTACGTACGACGTACGTGGAAGAGAAAAAAATGAGCGCAGGAGGTTGAAACCCATTGGGCTATGACTTACCATCCAAATCTCATTTAGTTTTTAAGATATGGCGGTTCGCAAAAATTGAGTGTCAGCCCGACGGACAGAAACGGAACCAAAAATTTTCCCTGATGTCTGAAACGGATTTCTCTTCGGAGACAAAAATGTTTCGTTCTTCAGAACGCTCACATAGCTTCAGTTACCTTCGGTAAGCTTGGAAGCAAAAATATACAAAGGGTAGCTTACTAACTAAAGGGTACTAATATTATTATTTAGTAGAGAATGAATAGCAAACGTAGTGCATTTGTTGAAATCAGGTTGGCAGCACTGCTTTTAAACTCCCAGCTGTTTTGCGAGTCATTCTACGATCCTTTGTTTACTTTTGTTTTGGTTTTGTTGAACTTTATCCTTTTTATTACTTTAAAAGTGATTATTAATTGCTTTAAATAATTTATATTGTTTTATATCTGTATTAAATTCGTTTAATAAAGAAATACAATGATTTCTTTGTTGAATAAATCTTATACCATAGCGCTTTTTCTGGAGATAAAATTTTGTATGTACCTCGAGAATAATGCATTATTATTCCCTTGTTAAAAATATCTCCCTCGGCTACGCCTCGGGAGCTAGGCAGTAGCTCGTTTCGGCACCCGCTATTATTATGAAAGGATTAAAGTCCTGGTACGTTTCGGCACCAGATTCTTCCAAAATCATGGATCGTTTCGNAAGGATTAAAGTCCTGGTACGTTTCGGCACCAGATTCTTTCAAAATCATGGATCGTTTCGGCACTGTATATATTATGTTTACGTATTGAATATATTTATTTATTATTATTTTCTATATCTTGTCACAATCTTTATCTAATTAAATACATTGTCTAGTATTTCATACACTATACCCTTTAGTCTTACAGAATATGTCGAACACTATTGTTAAAGTTACTTCTAAACGCGGTTCCGCAATAATTATTAATTATTACAAATATATTAAAAGTAAAACTCTAAAAAATGGTGATGTTGTGTGGCGATGTTATAAAAAGGATACTTGTACGGTTACTTTAAATTCTGACGCGTCTATTACAAAAATAACTAGGCATCCTACACTTGAGCCCAACCACGAGCCTATAGATGAAAAAGAAAAAGAGTTAGAAAAAATTCAGATTTGTCAGTTCGACCCAATAAAATTATGAGACGTGCCGTTGGTGGATCTCTTTTTGATTTTTTCATTTAATGACACTATTGAATATTTTCAAATTTGAAGACTGATTTTTTTTTTTTTTTTAAGAAATAAAAATGTATTTTGTTTAACTTTTTTAAAAGTTTTAGTACCTGAGGTCCTGGTGCCAAAACGTCCTATCAGTGCTGGTGCCGAAACGAGTTATGATTTTCTCAGGTAAAAAGGGGTCCCGGTGCCGAAACGGTATTCGCCCGGGAGCTAATTGATATTAATTCCTCGGCTTCGCCTCGGGAATTAAAATATCTAATACCCTCGGCTTCGCCTCGGGATTTAGTTGCCTTGATTCCTTCGGCTTTGCCTCAGAAATCAACTCTGTCACGCGGAATAATGCCTTACATTATTCCCTAGGTGCATAAATAACTATTAATACTATTTATCAATTATTTTTTAAACTGAACGACAACTTGCTCGCGGATTAATCTTTTTACTTAGCTTCTTTTTCTTAATTATGTCTTATTAAAACATTTATGTTTGTTACTTTTATTTATCTTTTTCTCTTCTCTTTACCGTTTATAATAGCCGTCGTGTGCAGAAGGCGATTTTGGTGAGAAAGCAATTTATGCTGTCTTGTCTCACATCATTTTGAGTAATATTTTAGTTTATATGTATTTCTATTACCCAACACCTAATATATATTTAGCCTAAAATATATTTATTGTTCGTTGAAGTTAATTTAATATTGATTCTTATTTTCTGGTATTTTTTGAACCGCTATTATATTATGAGGAATTCTGATCACTTCAACTCCTCCCTGCTAAAACACTTATAACATTGTTATTACTACAGTAAAACTTGTCTAAGCTAGAACATGTGTAAGCTGGAAACCTGCAAAGGTAGAAACTTTTTCTCGGAACGAAGTTTTTTTCTAAGTAAAACACCCTGTATAAGCTGGAAACCTGCTAAGGTGTAATTTTTTTCTGGGACCGAGGCCTTCTAGCTTAGGCGGCAAGTTTTACTATTTGTATGTTACCTTTTCACTTTTTTCTCTTTGTTATCTTATTGCTATATTATATACTTCCCTTTTTAAATGTCTATTCTACAATTTGAATGTCCCATTACAATTTAATTCTTACGTTTCGTCATACTCGGATCCGCGGTCTTCTCTCTGTTATTATTCAGTCACTTCATGTACTCGCCGTTTTCCTAAATCTGTTAATCTCATTTAACATGAAACATTGTTCGCCCCATTTTTGAGTTAAAATGTAAACCCCGTACCGTAGAATTGTAAATGTTTAGTCCTATCACATTTTAATTCTTATGTTGCGTTGCACTTGCTATTGTCCTATTAGGTATTTACTGCCTTCCTAAATCTCAAATGTTAATCTTATTTGCCTTGCTACGTGTTTGCCACCTTTTAAAGTGTAAAATACTAACCTTATCAAAATATAAACCCACTTAGAAAACCCTATAATAATGTAACACAAACTCTATGTAACTATTTAATTCTATTGATTTACGTTACTATCAATTTTCACCAGTTTTCTATTATACCTGGAAGAAGTACATGCATTGTCCGAAATGCCATTAAATCTAAACTCAGCTATCTTTTTATTATATACTTATTATTAAATACTTTACGTATTTACGATTTTGAAAATTTTAATAGATTTACAAATTATTAGATTAACTGAGTTCAAAAAAGTGGTTTCTTTCTGTCGTTCGTGCAAACGCGTGGAGCCTTAAATATTTGGCCGATTTTTATTAATCAGCCAAATAATATTTTGCACGTATATTTAGAAAAATCGTACTCAAGGTGAAATCGAAAATATAGTTTTAAATATGAAATATGGGGTACTCTACTCTATATAAAGGCGGAGATACACGTGCCTGTAGCTTGAAAAAAACCATGCCAGCTACTTGCACGTGGATATGTTAAATGGCATGCCTGTAGCTGGCAAGTAAGCAGATAAAAAAATAATAAAAATTCATGGTATGCCAGTTAGTGGCAAATATCCTCTTTTGGCATGCAAGCTACTTCCCCAATTTGACGGCATGTGTTCTCCGCCTAAACTTTTAAAAAATCATTTCTTGCAAACAGTTCCGACTATTTGGATTATAAGAAATCTATTTCGTAGACTATTTGACGGTTTAAGTCTAACCGTATTTTCTGGATAAAAGTTTAGTTTTAAAGATTTTAATTTAAATAAATATGTTTAAGCAGAAAATCTTAAACGAAATGTATGCAATCACCTGTTGAACACCTTTTAACTATATTTAATAATAAAATAATTATATTATTTAATTATTATATTTAAATTCAGTATTTTGTCTTTATAAAATAAAGTTTTTTTCGCATTTGTTGGACCGATTTTTTTTTTTTTTTTTTTTACTAAATGCTTAATTCACAATTCTTAGGAATATTATTAATAAATATTAAAATAATTACTAAACTGTAGTAAACATTAGACTCTTTAGATGTAGTAAACATTAGATTCTTTGGATTTACAGCTATGATGTACAAATTTTTACAGGTTACTTTGAGAAAAACTTATGAAAAAGGTTGACCACTGCTCACACTTCACACTTCAACGCCTGTATCTTAAACCTTTGGTCATGACTTACGTCTCGGGATGCCTAGTACCAAGTTGATGACGTAATGTTTCATGTAAGTTGAACTAGAGTGGCGCCAGATAGCGCTACAACGCTCTGTTACTTCTCTCTTCCATATGAACAACAGTAAACAGTCGCTAACCTACCCAGGTCTGAGTTAAGCTCTGAGTCTCTCTAGAGACGCCTTTCAAAACAGAAATCATGTGAACGCGAGTTTAGCTTTTATTCCGAAATCGTAAACAAATCCCCCCTCTAGAAAGAAATCTTATCTCTGATACGGATTATCAACATGTCTGTAAGTACGATTATTATCATTCCTTTTTATCATTTGATTTATAACGATAACAGAGTAAACATAATAAACAAATAATTTGTACATTGATTTAAAATTCTTTGTTTTAAATAGTTTTCTTTCTATATATTGTGTTTATTTTAAATATCTATATAGTTGCGAATTAAGAAATAATATTTATTTTTTTCTAATTAAATTAATTGATTATAATTTCTTTTTAATTAATTAAAAGTAAAAATTGGTTCTTACATACATAGTAATACTGGGTTTAAATCCTTTAAAATATCTTCTTTAATTAATTATTATTAATAACATAATAATAAGTTTACATTGACCGGTTACGATTTACAATCCCCCATTGACCCCTCACATTTAATTTTTATTTAATACAAAAGGGTCTAAATAATATTTTTCGTTAGGTCGAATAAACTTATAGGTAAAACTTTTTCGTGTTAATTATAAAATTGATCGCAAATCTTCTAAATATCTTCTTTAGTTATAATATTGTTAATAATAATAAATGGTGGTTGTTTTCATAGACAGGTTTAAATTCGAGCAAGATCAGATTTTATTTTATTCAATATTTTTTAAATAAACATTTTTCATGATAAAATTGATTATATTATAGAACTATTAGTAACCACTGTTACACCGCAAATTCATATTATTGACAGAAAATTCTATTAAATTAAAAAACAAGTAAATATTCCTGCATAACTATTGTTGTTGGGAAAAATTAAAAAAACGAAATATACTAGCCACTAGCCCATAAAAACAAAGTTTTTTTTTTTTTTTTTTTTAAATAATAAATCCTGTGTGAGACATCGGCAAGTTGTTTGTTTATAATAATAGGCTTATAAAATGTTTATAACAATTACGGTTATTATGTTTTTACCATTGATGTCGTTAATCCCCTAAAATTGGATAGAATGTGTTTGTATTGGTTCAGAGTCTACGTGCCAAGCTTCAGCTCGATTAAATGACTGCAAAATGGTTTCAGGGATGAGCTTTCCAAAGATTTTCATGACAGGGTACCCACGACCCACACCCACGAGCAAAATCGAAACTAATACTAAGAATTTAAGTACATAATATCGCGAAAGTAAAGCATTCACATCAAAAGGATGCTGAATGCTGAGGTGGCTAAAAAAGGTAAAAATCTTCTTTTTCGGGAAGACCTTACGACCACAGAATATAATAAATTAGATGCGTAATGATTTTTTTTTTTTATTATTATTAAATTTCTTTATCTATTCAATGATATTTGATTCAACTACCTGCTATTTCATTCTTGTGTTAAGTAAATTGATGTTCTATGCATTTTATTCTTATACACAGAACAAAATGATAATTAATTTTATGTTCTATGTATACATAAAACAAAATTTGAATATTTTTCATTCGACTCAACTTTTATGTTGATAGATAGAAAAGTGTATTTATTATGTATGTATACAGGGAGTTAATAATATATTACTGATACTACATACAAATAATCAGCATACATTAATATGAGACGTGTTGACCATAATAAGAAAAAAACAATAAAAGCTTAACTTATAGATATTTCTTTAGAGTAAACATAACAATAGCATAATCATAATTATGTAAGGAATTTAAATTTAATAAAAAATAATGTTTATAACGTTATTCATTATTGAAAACATCAGTTGTTTTAAGAAATAGAAACGTCAACAGAACAGAGTGCAACTTTATTGGAGTTTTGGGTTTAATTTGATAATATTTTTCTAACAATTTTGCTTCCAAGCTTAACAAAGAAGCTATGTGATCGCTCTGAAGAGCGACTTTTTTTATGTCTCTGATTTCAAGACAGAAATCAGGGCAAATTTTCAATCATCTGTGAAAATTTTTGGTCTTGTGTCTTCCTTTCGGGCAATCCAACATGTTTGCATAAACAACATAATCTTAAAATTGCATATAAGTTTCAAACCTTCTGCACCTATTTTTTCTTCCACTTGCGCACAGAAATACATTTATTTAGATCTATTACATCTTTAAAAGTAGTTATCTGATTTTAAAGAAATTTGGATGGTTAGTCGAAAGAAGCCCACAGATGCTACGTTAATTTCAAATGTCATCACACATTAAATTTGCTAAATTTATGATTTAATTGGGTGAAATAAATAATTATATTTATAATTTTTAGGGTCCGTAGGCAAAAGCCAAGGACCCTTATATTTTCGCGCGTGTGTCTGTCTGTCCGTCCGTCCATCGCATGCTCTCACGGCTACACCTTTCGTCTGATGGCTTTGAAATTTGGCATGTATATGTTTTGTACCTACCCACACATGTTAAAAATATAGCGACTTAAAAAAATATTTTTCAAAAAATTTAGGGTAAAAAAACTTACGGGTTAATTTTTTTTTTCCACATCGTGAGGGGTATCATATTAAAGGGTACGTCGAGCTGATTTCAAAAATATATAATTCTTTGGTTATAACTTTGATTGGGCGAGCGAAGGCACGTTTGAAGTGGGTGTGAAAAGTGCCCCCCCCCCCTTATCTCGTTTATGAGAAGTGCAAAAAATCTGAAAAAATTCCTGAACATTCTTCCACCAAAAGTAAAGATACCACTTTCTGGAAATTTCGAAAAAAAAAAAAATGTTTATTTTTTATCGGCTAAATACGTTTTTTTTTTTTTATAATTATGGTCTTTTCGATGTATTTATATGGCTTTTTCCGGTTCAATTGCATAAAAATACTTCATTCAGAAGTTTGTTTATGTGTTTTGAAAATATCAGACCCATAGGATAGTTCAAAATAAGCTTTNAAACACTTTTTTTTTTTTATAATTATGGTCTTTTCGATGTATTTATATGGCTTTTTCCGGTTCAATTGCATAAAAATACTTCATTCAGAAGTTTGTTTATGTGTTTTGAAAATATCAGACCCATAGGATAGTTCAAAATAAGCTTTTTAGTATTTTAAAAAACACCATCAGTAGGATACTACTAGACAATACAGTGTTGCCTACGGACCCTCGCTGTGTGCTGACAAGCACAAACTTTACCTGTTTATTTATTTTGCTTCCGAGCTTACCGAAGGTAACGGAAGCATTGTGTTCACTTTTGTGAACGAAAAACTTTTATGTCTTCTATTTTAAAAATTCCAAGACAGAAATCCGTTTCAGACATCAGTTAACATTTTTGGTTCCGTGTCTGTCTGTCTGTCGGTGTGTCCGCGAATTTTAATAACTTAAGTAATTCTCGAACGATTTTGATGAAATTCGGTGATGTTCATTTTACCAATGCTCAGGACGAATTCGTTGGACAACGTTATCTGTCAAAGCGTTCACGCGTAATGCTCACGTAAACGTGAACTTCAAATTTAAAATTGGAATTTTAGGCCAGGAAAAAAAAATCAAAATTCATCTATTCAAAGAGAAAAACATTTTTTTTCAAGTACAATTTTTTAGTAAAACCAACAGCGACACCGCTATGAAGTGTTAAAGATCGATAAAGCTATTAATAGTTTTTAGACAATAAACAATATAACCATAATGTTAATGTTAACATAACGATAAAATACATGATAGGATGCGAGGAAGCTATGTGCCATACTAATTGGCAGTCTATTTTATTATTTATTATTACTATTCATTAAAAATTTTTATTTTTAAGTCGTCTATTATGATTGACGAATAAAATATTCAGACTCAATATGAATTGAGTCTGAGTTGAGAGGCTGCAAAGGCTGCATAAAATTAATTTTCATTCGTTCATTTCTTGTATTGTTTTATTATTTAAATCTGTGTGTATTTGTTTCATAGTAATGTTACATTGAGCTACGTGACAATTTATGACTATCGTGGTATGAATTTAATTTATTGAACTGTTATAATTATCTTTGTAAACAAATTCCTTTTAAAAACCAAGTTAGTTGGTTCAACTAAAATTTATAGGATCTTATTCTGAATTATTGAACGAGTGTGAGTTCTTCATTTTAAAGACTTAAAATTTGAAAAGTTTGTTTGTATGTGTGTTTTTCTAACGATAAGTGACATACAAATTGACCGATATGAACGGTAATTCAGTATACGCAGCCCGGCATTTTCGACAACTATTTCGAGAAATTTCAAATGATTAAGATGACCAATATGGCTGACATCTAAACAAAAAGTTTTTAGTCTGCATGAGAAATTAAACACCTCTCCCCTTCTTGTTTCTGATCAAAATGCCACAGAGCTCAGAGCTAAAGAGCTTATTTTTAAAACCTCTTGTACGATTTGGATGAAATTTGAATTGTATATCAAAGTTGACCCTTGATAGTCCGATTTTTATATCAATACCTTTGGGATACATTGATTTTTCATGCGCATTTTTAGTAATTCTCATATATTTTGACATCTATCTCAATATACTTTATTTTATACTCATATGACCATCCATCCAATGATAGGACATAAGAAAGCTATGTGCCACACTAATTTACGAATTTTTCCTATTTTTTTTTTTATTTTTCTAATGTCCACTGATCATTAAGTTATTTTCTGATTAATAAAAGATGGTAAGTTTTGTGACTACAAGTAATTTTGTTCCTGATATCTGCACAACTAATATCTGTATGGAACAAATGGCTGTAGGGTATGATCACTATAATACTGTATAAGATCCTCGACTCAGATTATAAGGTTCATAATAGCACTTGGCTTGTATATATTCTCGAGATGTTAGCGGTCAAGGACAGACAAAAAACATTCCAGACACCGAGCATTATTACACATCATGCACAAAATATAAACTACTCCCTAGATGAATATTTAGTATTTTTGCACTGAATACAACTTTATCCATTAGCTAAACGTTTTACACCCTTGATAAACATCTTAGAAAATATTAAATTAAAATAAACTTAATTTAATAATAGTTCAGGTGTTTCTAATTTCATTTCATGGAACTTATGAATGTTTGCAAAAGTCGGAGAGCAAAAAAGTAGCTATCTTTCGCATGGACATATTTTTAGTGAAGTAGTCCCCAAAATAAATCTTCTTTTCCCATGAACATATTTTTACTATAGTACTTCCCAATGTGTATCTTCCTTTTTCATTTTTTTATTGTCATGGTCTGCGATTTGTAGTTTCTTATTTTATGGACAAACTTTTAGTACGGTAGTCCTTAATCTGTTGTTCCTTTATTGGTTTAATTATTCTCTTTTTAGAGGAAATTAATAATTTCCGTACTCTATAGACATTTCCGCTATACATATACTCAAGGTCTGTGATATATTGGGAAATCCAGCTAAGATTCATAACTCTTCCCCTACACTTCTCTTTAAGTATAAGATATAGATTAGCATTCAGAAAACCTTTTAGTTATGGGTGATTCACTTGTTAGACTAATATTAAATAGGAATGGCAAACAAATCTGAATCAGCTCACAAATAAATTTATTTTATTACGAGATGACAATTGCCCTCACTGATAAACTTTTTATAATCTTGCGTAAAAAATGGCAACATTAGGAAACGATCAGATAATTCATATTAATGACCCATTAAATTTGTCTTGTTTCTAGTTAAAACTAGTTTTTGGAACGGTTTAGCATTCTTGATTATTCTGGACAAAAATAAGTTTTATACAATTGAACGCTGAAACTTTGGCTATGATTATAATCTCAAAATTAACGTTGGTCGCTATCTCCTTTATTTCCTTTTAAATTTACTACGTATAAAAATGAAAAACAAAAAACTGCAAACTATCTTTCTTTTTTTAAAAAAAATCTTTCTGTTCAGAGTTTTTCCTTTGTTGGTATTCTTAAGACAGCGATTAAAAAATTGGTCTCCTCTACATTGGCCTTTTCACCATTGATCTCCTTTACAACTGGCCTCTTCTACAATTGGCTTCCTCTGCCATTGGTCTCCTACTCTACTTTTGGGTTCCTCTACAACTCATATACTTATAATGGCAAAATTCTGCTGGATTTGGTCCATCTATTTACTGCGAGGTCATCCTTTTCTTCTCATGGAGTTCAATCTTGGTCAAACCAACATCCTATTCTCATACATGCACTTAGCGTGGCTCAGCCATCTCAGTCACTCCGTACAATGTCTTAAATGTGTAAAAGCTGGTTAAGCTCCTAATTACAACGCTGACTCCAAACATTTCCTGTTACCACAGCTCCATAAATATTTCTAATAACTCTTCTTTTGAATATTCGGAAACCATCACTGTCGGCTTCTGTGAGAGTCAGATTGAAAATCAGGTGTTGTTTTGTTACCGCTTATATCCTTGCACACTCATTCAAGTTAAATTTATGATTTGAATGAAATAGTTAGTGTATACATCATATGAGAAAAGATTTAGCAATTATAAACAACAAAAACAAAAAACAACATCTAACAGACTAATAGTTGAATAATCAAAGCTCTACATTTTGTCTAACAAACTCTTATCAGTAAGGATGTAAACACACTACCATATTAATGTATCATTATCAGCTTATCAACTAACTGTAATACTGAATTTAAATGAGCTTTTCCTCTCTAGTAAATCACTGCTGATAGAAAGATAAATATATGCTTCTAATCATTTTAACTTATCTAAATCCTACGCCGAGTCAATTCACCGTTATTAGACAGTCAAGGTAATAAGTTGAGTAATCATTTTCTTTTTGAAGATAACTCGGACTAATTTCAAATGGAATTATCATTGCACTTTTGAATTTTAAATTTTAAAACTATATTATAAATTGTACTAGGGCTACAACTACGAATAAACTAATGCGAATTAGTGTGACACATAGCTTCAATTAGTGTCCACACCATAATATAAATTAGTTCTCAAATGTAGTAATTAAATTATTAATATATTTACAAATATTACAAATTTTCTATGAAAACTATGACCAAATACATCTAATTATTTTAAAATAGAATTTTAGAACTAATAGCTTTTTAATGATAAATGGTGTTGGAAAAAACATTTCGTCAACTACTTATTAATAATAATAATAATTACAATGAAAGACCATTCTATAAAAAGAAAAAGGAAATGTTGAAATTTTAAACTTTATGTATTTATTTAAATTTATTGAAAATATTAGAATCCTTCAGAGTAGAGTAATTTATTGATACAAATTCTAATAAAAGGTTTTTATAGTCGGTTTTATACAAAATGTTTATTCTTCCCTTGAATTGTAAAAAAAGTAATAAAAAGATCACCTATCTAGAGTTTACATAAATTGGTATCATAAATATGGGAGGTCAAATTCTAAGAATCAACTTGATCACAAGATTATCAAATTATATTATCAGATAATAAATAAACAATGTAAAACCATCATTATGTTATATCAATAAAAAAAAAAAATAGGATTATAGAAATTATGTTATATTAATAAAAAAAATAGCATTATAAAAATCAGGAGTACAACTGCAATCATATAGGAAACAAAATAGTAGCCAGTTATCTAAGCATTAAAAATGTAAGTAACGCTGTGGACAATGAATAAAAGGCCGAGGCCGAGCGTATATTACCGCAGAAATATACGGGACGCGCGAATTGAGTTTCCAGATCCACAAGAGTCACGCGCAGACCACTTGTGGCGCAGTACTGTTATACTCTGCTTTACGTCTCAATTTGCGCGGTCTCTATATTTCTGCTCTTCTAATAACTGTCCTGCATCTTCTGCCTGAGTTTAGAGCCAGTTACTATCCATGTGACTACTAACAGCCGTTTGCCATTTTATACAAAGAATCTGTTTCTCCACGTACAGTAATACTTGTTTACTTAGCAAAGCAGCTTTCGGTTTTTATAAAGCCACTATTCATTATTAAAATGAAGTGGAAATATTTGTCGTTGTTAGCTTATTGTTTATTTCCATAAAATAAACTTAATATTTCAGAAAAATCAACTAAAATTTAATATTTACCTGTTTCATTGTTCAGTTATAAAATACTTTTCTAAATAACATTTTTCGATACTATAAAAATTAAAGGTAGTTAGTTTATTCTTGGCAATTTGCTTCCAAGCTTACCAAAGGTAACGGAAGCTATGTGAATGATCGAAAAACGAAACATATTATGTCTTTGCTTTGAATTAAAAAAAATACAAGAACGAAATCCGTTTCAGACATCAGGAATCATTTTTGGTTCCAATGTACCTTAAAAGCTACTAATTTTAACTAATTTCTTTCTTTCTTTCTTTGGGGTTTTATTCCCGATCAACTGCCAGGGTTATTAACTAATTTTAATGAAATTTGTATGGTAGGTCAATATGACAATAGTAGCCCATTGTTGGTCCAATATCAGAATAAGTATCATCCATCTCTGCTCACAAACATACATTTATCTACACCTTTATCTTCAAAAGTGCTCATATGATCTTTTAAGAAATTTTAATTTGAATAGCCTGTCGAAAGAAGCCAACAGATCAATTTCAACCACTTCCGCATATTAAATATTGCTAAATGGATACTTTTATTTAATTTTTGACATATCTAATAAAGGGGGTTAAATTAAACAACTGTTACAATAATAGGTTGTAAAAGCATAAAATCATTCAAGTATACATCATATAGAAGGCGAATAAGCTATGTACCTCACTAATTGGCAAACTATTATTTAAAATTTTAAAGAAGTTGAGCTCAATATATACTATGTACTATCAAGACTATATCATTTACTAATTGACAAACTATTTTTTAAAGTTTTAAAGAAGTTGAACTCAATATGTACTACTATCAAGACTATATCATTTTTAGAGGTTTAAGAACAAGCAAGAGCTTTATAAATAATGATATTTTTTTAAAAAAAATAAACATATTTTTCCCCTTCGATACCTTATCTTGGGACACACTGTATGTAAGCTATTTAGACCGAAGGAAAGGTGCAGTCTAGTATTCTAGGCTAAGCCTAAAGGAAAGGGCTTAAATTAAAGAAGGTTGTCGTGCCCTAGTTCTAAAGGCTCGGACCTGAAAGCATAATAACTATTCTGAGGTGAGTAATGGAAAAACGGAATAGACTTTACTTTTACCTTCTACATTAGGTTATTTGAAACACTTTCAAATTACTTTCAGGTCGAGTAACTCATCCACGGTAGTGAAAAACTCATTAACTAGTGTTACGTTTAGTGTATGTGTTTAATTTTTTTATTTAGTGTTTGCGCTTAAAAGTGCTTCATTTAGTATTCGCCCTTAAGCGTTCCATTTAGTGACTGTGCTTAAGTGTTACAGCATTTAAAAAATCTTTATTAAAAATATCTTATTGGATTAGAATATTTTACATGTTTAGAATATCTTATTCGTTTAGAATATCTTATTCATTTAGAATATCTTATTCGTTGTNTAAAGGGGGTTAAATTAAACAACTGTTACAATAATAGGTTGTAAAAGCATAAAATCATTCAAGTATACATCATATAGAAGGCGAATAAGCTATGTACCTCACTAATTGGCAAACTATTATTTAAAATTTTAAAGAAGTTGAGCTCAATATATACTATGTACTATCAAGACTATATCATTTACTAATTGACAAACTATTTTTTAAAGTTTTAAAGAAGTTGAACTCAATATGTACTACTATCAAGACTATATCATTTTTAGAGGTTTAAGAACAAGCAAGAGCTTTATAAATAATGATATTTTTTTAAAAAAAATAAACATATTTTTCCCCTTCGATACCTTATCTTGGGACACACTGTATGTAAGCTATTTAGACCGAAGGAAAGGTGCAGTCTAGTATTCTAGGCTAAGCCTAAAGGAAAGGGCTTAAATTAAAGAAGGTTGTCGTGCCCTAGTTCTAAAGGCTCGGACCTGAAAGCATAATAACTATTCTGAGGTGAGTAATGGAAAAACGGAATAGACTTTACTTTTACCTTCTACATTAGGTTATTTGAAACACTTTCAAATTACTTTCAGGTCGAGTAACTCATCCACGGTAGTGAAAAACTCATTAACTAGTGTTACGTTTAGTGTATGTGTTTAATTTTTTTATTTAGTGTTTGCGCTTAAAAGTGCTTCATTTAGTATTCGCCCTTAAGCGTTCCATTTAGTGACTGTGCTTAAGTGTTACAGCATTTAAAAAATCTTTATTAAAAATATCTTATTGGATTAGAATATTTTACATGTTTAGAATATCTTATTCGTTTAGAATATCTTATTCATTTAGAATATCTTATTCGTTTAGAATATCTTATTCATTTAGAATATCTTATTCGTTTAGAATATCTTATTCGTTTAGAATCTTTTGCGTTTATAATATCTTTAGTCATTCAGAAACAGTTATAACAACTATAGATGTAGGAACTGATAAAGGTATTTATAACATTTATATTAGAAGTGAAGTTTCTCTATTAGAAATACCTATGATGAGTAAAATTGTTTCAAGTACTTATTTAGAAGTGTTCTTTATTAATAATACTTAATATGTACATACATTTCAAACAGAGTAGAACTGATGTATAAAGAAAATTATACTAATTTAACTTGCTAACCACTTATTAAACTAAATTTTGTGAACCACCAGTTCGTTATTTTTTATGAAATTTGTATGGTAGGTAAGCCCATTTTTGGACCCATATAAATGTCAACTTTCTTCGCCTTATATACATGTAAGTATTCACATTTTTTGTATAGAAAAT
The DNA here is from genome assembly GCA_001010745.2 of Gerris buenoi. Lineage (NCBI taxonomy): Eukaryota > Metazoa > Arthropoda > Insecta > Hemiptera > Gerridae > Gerris > Gerris buenoi. Next base: position 381,199 of record KZ651091.1, on the reverse strand, counting down.
TGGCTTTTCTGAAAGTAGCCAACTCATGGCCCTATATAAAATCAAATCAACCGTCAGTGCACTTACAGGTTGGTCCAAAAGTCTCCCCCCCCCC
>KZ651091.1:355430-380184 GCA_001010745.2 Gerris buenoi | reverse complement strand
GGGGGGGAGACTTTTGGACCACCCTGTATAATATTGAATTAAAACATGAGTAACCCCAATTGGTAACGAAGAAACAACTTTAATACATATTTAATAATCATATCTTTAAAGGTGTCTCCAGGGGTTTTTAGTATTTTTTAACGAATGAAACCAAAATTTATTAAATGTTAAAATATTATTTTTATTCATATTATGTTGACTATCTTATTAATTGTTAATTGTGATAAGAAGAGACTGTATCTGAATAATATAGCTAACCATCTTTGTTAAATATCGTATTGTGTTTCGAGCTAATAAATTTTATAGTGTCAAATAAAAGAACAACAAGGAATAGCTTAAATAGTGAAATAATGTGTGTAATGCATAGCGAATGCAGATAAAATAATTTAAATGACAATATTATTGCTCTAATTTGTTTTAAATGAACTTGTTTATTTCTTGTGAGATATCTTATCAGGATGCGAGGAGGTAAAACCGCAAACACAAGCTTGTAATGAGTTACTTAATGATATATCAGTTATCATTGGGACTGGTTTAAACGCAGAACAATGTCAGATATCACACAAATAGACACAAAAATAAATTAATTAACATTATAAATGACATCTTTAAGATAATTTTATTTATTTATTGTTCTATATCTCTCAGCTGTTCAGGGTATTATTTAACCGGGATGGGGAACAAACATATAATTTGCTGAAGTTATGTAATTGGCCATGAAGTTCACTTTTAAAAGCTCTATGTTTGAACTTGAAAAAGGATGTGTATGATACACATATGACACAATTTTTTGTATTTAGAGCTCAAACCTAGTCTGCTATTACAAATACTTCATGTATATAGACAAAAAAAATTGAGTTTACAATGCATGTTTAGTACATAAAGCCCAAACATAGACTGCTATTTCAAATGCTTCATGTGTGGACTTTAGGCCGCTAGGACCAGAGACGAAATCTTTTTTCAAAGAAAATACTGTATTTCTCACTATATTTCACACAGTTTTATCACTCTATTTGGAGTATAAATTATTTGTAGGTAAGGTCTTGATGAGATTATTCATTGCTACGTTATAGTAGAGGTTATTTTGATACAACATAGTAGTAAAATTATTCATTGATTAGGCAATGGCATGGAGGAATAATTTTTTGATTCTGGATTATAAAGATTATTCTTTGTTACAGCATAAAAATATTATTCTTTGATACAGAATTAAAAATATTATTCTTTGATACAGCATTAAAAATATTATTCTTTGATACAGCATTAAAAAGATTATTCTTTGATAAAGCATTAAAAAGAATATTCTTTGATACAGCATTAAAAAGATTATTCTTTGATACAGCATTAAAAAGATTATTCTTTGATAAAGCATTAAAAAGAATATTCTTTGATACAGCATTAAAAAGATTATTCTTAAAATTCTTGAGTACGACATTGTAGAGATTATTTTGTGCTGGCCAGTGTGTCCAGAAGTAGGTATTAGGCCGCTCCCTGACTTGTCGGTACGATATCGGTGCGGTATCGGTAAGCTAGTATGCCGATGCGGTAAGATTCTTTACCGAGTGCCTGTATCTTAATGAGTCCACCCTGAGTATTTTACCGCTTCTGTTTTTACTGCATGTTCTTACCGACTCTCGGTATACCGATTCCTTACCGGGCGGTAAGAATCTGTACCGAGTCGGTACCGAGGCGATACCGCACCGATACCGTACCGACAAGTGAGGGAGCGGACTGACTAGGGCGCATGCGTGGGAGCGGTACTGTAAGGAATCGGTATACCGAGAGTCGGTACGAACAAGTTAAAAAGCAGAAGTAGTATTATACTAGCTTTATATAGTCCTGGTCGTGTCATCGCAAAATGGCAACGGAGGGATATATTCATGTTATTTTAGTCTCAGACATTGAGAAATATCCATTGTTGTACAATTTTAAATCACCGGAATATGCTAGAAAGGACCTGGCGGTGAAAACTTGATCGGAAATTTCAAATAAAACAAAAATTTCAGGTATTTACTGTTTATATTTTTATTAATTTTAAAATTATAAATTAGAATATGTATTAAATTATATATTAAAGGACAACGCCAGTACTTATTTCTTTCGCCACGCAATCGTAAATAAATGTAAAATGCTATAATAATGAACGCGGTATCGGTAAGCTATAGGTAAGCTCTCGGTAAAGCAAAAAATACCGCATACCGATACTGTACTGACAAGTCAGGGAGCGGCCTTAGAGATTTATTATGTTTTGAGTTGAGTCTTTAGTTCCAAGAGAAAAAGAGGTCAACAACCCTTCCAAACAGTTTTTGTTTTTCCAGAATACTCCTAAAACCTGAATCCGGTAAAGTCACTGACAATTTGATAGCAATCGAAATAGCCCAGTGAAAGGGAAAAATGTCACCTCGAGAAAGTCAGAGCATTCTAGTTTAGGATCGTAAAAAGAATTTGTGCATATAGCACGTAATGTTGAGAATGAAATCAACAATTCTATCCAACACTACCCTCACTAAACTTTCTTACATACATAATTACTTTGACTGAACTCTCTCATATACATAAACACTTGTACAATGACGTCTGAACTGAACAGGTTTCCATTTTACTTAGTGCGTAGGCTCCTCTAATGGAAGCATCTTAGGAAAATTGTGCATCGTGATGTTATACAACAATCTTGTTGCATTTATTTATCAACACGATCCTTGAAAATCCATCCTCGAAAATGCTTCCAGAAGTGGAAGCGAAACGTCGGACTTCAAATACTTCTTGGCGTGGATTTCACAGGAAAACCAAGTTATCTGTTAGTTTTCCATTTGTTCAGTGTTTACGAGTGTTTGATATTAGTATAATGACACCTCATCAAAATACCGATCGACATGAGTTAAATTAGCGAAACTTCTCTTAACGGACACATCTGCATTGCGAGCATTTCTCTCAAATATCCTTTTTTCCCCATTAAGTTCATGATCGGCTTTTATGTTACAAACATTGATCCATAGTGACAATTCTCACTTTTAGATGTATTCAATAAGATGTATTCAATGAATTGGATTGATGAACTTGAATTCGGGGAATATCTGATAAAAACAATGTTTATTGTAAATAATTAACCATTTTCAAATGTTTCACGATTAAAAGGAAACAACCTTCATAACATTTTAATTTTGTTCTTATCATCTTTCACTATTTCATCTATTCGTTCTCCGTTCTCCGTCCCGAAACATTTCAAAACAATATTTTCCATTTAGAGTATTATCAAGTTTAACAACCATGTCTCCTAATCGTAGTAAAAAGGACCGAAGCTCAAAGGCAAAACTGTTTAGAAAATTACGGTCAAGTTAAGCAAGGTAATAATGATCTTAGATAAACTAAGAGAAGGCATGTCAGCTAATTTTATTTGTTTTATTCTTATTTACTCGAAACATATAAAAGAACATTTTAAACTAATGGTGTTATGGTCATTTAATGACGTAATTCACAACGGTTTCTTGGGACCTTACCATCACTGAAAGTTATGGATTTACTACTGGAAACGATGAAAAATAGTTTGTTTTCCTCAATATAATATTGAATTTGCAACCTTCTTGCATAATTTCACGTTATATTTTAATGTATAAATGTCGTTTTACATTAAATTCAAGCCGCAGAGTGTTTAATATTGAAAATAGAGGCTTTAGAAGGGGCATGTCAGTGAATTAATTGCTTCTAAAATCCTCGACGTTGCCCGCCGTATTTTCCCCTATATAGAATTATTGGATGCATTTTACCTTTTGTAAAAGGATATCAGGTTTAAGGAAAATCAATACGGGATCCTATATTAGAACGGAGGGAGCTAGACAGACATGCGCATAATGTTTTACGTTTTAATTGTTCCCAAGCTAGCGCAGCGCTTCAAGTGGCTCAAAACTTAACTTTCAAATACCAACCCTTAAGTTAAAATCCTACTAATTAGCCGTATTTCTTCTGAAAATACTAAATCCCCTTCAACATAATAACCTCGATTTATTAATAAATTGTTAACTTAATAAAATCAGAGAATTTTAACTAAAATACAAATTTTTACTGTATTACGTAATAGAGCAGTCATTTTAGGTTTTAGAAAAAAAATGTGTCATACAAGCAAGAGACTTTGTACAAATTATCTCTGGGGCAGCCTGATTGAAATCCTATAAAGTCCCCGAAAAAAAAGGTTGTGCTCAAGCCGCCATCTTGGAAAATAGCGGCCAAAATACAATTTTTTGCTTCTACTAGCCTAAGTATTAGGTTTATGAAAAAAATGTTCAAGTAAAAATGGTTTATTATGTAATTATCTATACATTTTTTCTTATTCATTATGTTGCTAGGATCAATAGGTGAAGAGATAAAGAGGGTTTATAATATTATAATATAGAATAATATTGAGTACGGAAGTATAGACTACACTTATAAAATAAGTCGGCTGATTTATGGTTTTTTGGGTCGCTAAATACGAATTTTTAACTTTCATCCCGAAATTCCCCCCGCAACCCCCAAATTTTGTAATTAATAATCCCTAAATATATTGTTTTTTTTAAAAAATAAATACATGTGTTTGTTTTTTGGGAAAAATAAATATATATCCAAAAAGAAGACACAATTTGCAACAAAAACTATTCTATGGCATTTTTGCCTAGGCCGAATGGGGTGGCGCTGACGCGTCTCGGAAAATGTGCCTCGGTGCGGCGGTGCTGCTTGTACTTCGTACAAGTGCTTTGTACTTGTACTTAAGTGCTTTTTACTTTGCACTTAAAACTACGCGAATCCCCTTAAGCCCTCATGTCGTTTCCATTCGCTCTCTCGTCTTAGGAGCACTAAGGAAAATTTTCTGAGACGCACCAGCGCCACCCTGTTCTGTCTAGGCAAAAATGCCATAGAATAGTTTTTGTTGCAAATTTTGTCTTCCTTACGGATATATATTTATTTTTTCCCCCAAAAAACGCATATATTTATTTTTTTTTTTTAAAAAAAACATATTTTTAGGAGGTTCCATTACAAAATTTGTGGGTTTCGGGGGGAATTTCGGGATGGAAGTTAAAAATTCGTATTTAGCAACTCTAAAAACTATAAATTAACCCACTTATTTTATAAGTGTAGACTTCCGTACTGAATATTATTTTATATTATTATTATAACCCCTCTGTATCTCTTCACCTATTGATCCTAGCAACATAATGAATAGGACCAAATGTATAGATAATTATATAATAAACAATTTTTACTTGAAAATTTTTTTCTTAAACCTAATAGTTAGGCTAAAAGAAGCAAAAAATTGTATTTTGGCCGCTATTTTCCCAGATGGTGGCTTNTGGATATAATGTGATTTTAATGATCCTGAGTACAAAATTAGTTTTATAGTAAACAAAACAGAACATCAAGTTGATGTTAGTTTGTCACTTGGTAGGTGACCACTTTGATTTGGAGTAATATTTCAATATTTGAATACCGAAATTTCATTAAAATCGAACGAGTACGAGTAGTTTTTAAGATATCCATAAGATGTACACAGAAAATATTTTCGGGAGGGGCCACCTTGACCTTGATTAAATATATGCGGGCTTAGCATACCCCTTAATGTAATGCACCACCTCAATACTCAATACCCGTGCTACACTAAGAATGCATTGTGTATAGTGTATTTCTTTTTATAAATGAGATAGACGTATGAACTACTAATTAAAAGTCTTATGCCTAGCAGGATTATCTAGAAATCTAGACTCTAGACGTACATAACACACATTTTACTATTTTTTATAATTAAATATTTAAACAGGGCGTAAAAATACAATTTACAAAATTGATCAGTTTTTATGTCCAATATAACAATAGTTAAAGCCTAATGCTAACGTTTTGTTATTTACCACGTTAAAGTTTTTTTCAATTAAATTTAAATTAATTAGTGGATGATTGTATCACAAAACAAAAGACACGAGACTAATTATTAAATCTAAAATAAGATTATTTGTTTAAAGAATAATAAAGCTGGATGATGCATTGAAGCTATTGATGGTGCGACCTTATTCTTATTATTGTTTAGTTATGTTATCGCCACAACTTCGATATTGTTTCTACCTATATTTTGTTCTTCTATTTTCAAATTTATCCTATCATTCAAGTAATTAAACTTTCTTCTATATTCTTTAATTACGTAGAATGAGTTGACAAATGAAGATATGGGTATTTTATTCATTCTTGAAGTTGATATTTGATATATATTTATATATTCTTCACTGATGGTCTGTGATATACATCAATTTTAAATTTTCTTCATTTATGTGTTTTTAATAAACAAGTATTAAGGCAATTTGGTGTGTTGTGTTGACATATTCATTTTTATACTTGGTATTATGTAAATACATTATAAATTAATATATCAGACTAAAATTTAAATTTGTGAGTAGAAGTTGCTTTCCCTGAAATTATTTGTGCCAATATTTAAATTTTAAAAACTAAAGTAGAGATCATATTATTAAATCATCTCAATTTTTTATCATAATAATTAAAAATCTAAATAAAAACAAAATGAAATTGAAGGGGAAAAAATGCTATTATAATTAATTATAGGTTTGTTCGGTTTTAGAATTTTCATTATAAGTTCTATGCTAATTGCAAATATAATAATCTTACACCACATTCTAATTTCTTTACCTAGTTTTTAAAGGATTAAGACTAATTGCTCAATGAATGTAAATGAGGAACAAATAAGAGAATTTATTCCAATAAATAAAAGGTAAATAAAGCGTGGCTTCGACAATTATTAATAAATTATTGTGTTTATTGTCTATTTAGGTGACTTTCACACCATACATTTTGTTTTGTTTTATCGAATTGATGAAGATTGAATCTTTTCCCGTCCTTCCAATTTCAAATTTGAAGCTCACGTTTACGCGGGCGTTGTGCACTATTGATTGATTAAATAACGCTTTCAATGAATTAGCCTAAGCATTGTTGGTGAAAGAAGTATGCCAAATTTCAACTAAATGGGTCAACATTTGCTTAAGTTATTGGTCACACGCGTAAACATTACTGACATACACACAGACAGCGTGCATATTTTTCACTCAACAGAGAACATTTTTCGTCACGTGTCTGCGGCTGTCGGTCTGTTATTTTATCGTTTAACATGTTCACGATGCACCATACAAATTATTCAAAAAAACAAAAAAAACAACTCATACGTTATTAATAAAATGTGGATGCTAGGTTACAATTAAGATATTTTTGTTGGTCCTATGTAGATTTCAACCTTCTGCGCCAATTGGTTACTTCCGCATGCTCACAAACATGTTGCTTCAGAGCATACTGAAGTTAACGGAAGCTAAATGATCGTTCAGAAGAATGAACATTTGTCTCCGATTTCGAAAATTCCCAGATAGAAATTCGTTTCAGACATCAGAGAACGCCAATATGTTTCTCTTCAACATGCGCATATACATTTATTTTTATACCTATATATCTTTAAAAGAACTCCTATAATTTCAACTGTCTGTGCTCGTAATTTTTACTAAATTGATACTTTAATTCATGTAAAAAATCAAAACAATTTTGACATTTTTAAAAAAGGGGGAAAATTAGACATTATTGGGTTTTATTAGCATAATATCAATAAAATTCGTAATAGTGTGCGAGGAAGCTAAGTGCCACACTAATTGACAGGCTGTTAATAACTATTTCTTTAAAAGTTACCTATTTGATTTCGAAGAAATTTTGATGATTTGTTGCAAGTAGTCTAAAAATGGTAACATAGTAATTTCAACCATTTATGCAAAATTTACATTTAATTGCTAAATAGAATAAGTGTTCTTACTGGGAATCTAGATCCAAATCTCAATTGATCATTTTTCTTATAATAGGACGCTTCAAGTTCTGTAGCACGCCACAGAATTAGCAGGATTTTAGCTTTTTTGTTGTTTTTTTGTTTGTTTTCGACTTAAAACTCGTTAAATGGTATTCTGTGGTTTTGTTTTTCTAAATAATATCTTAAAGAAAAACATATTTTTTTGTTTAAAGAAGAAAAATGTACAAAACATATTCACTCTATATGAAGAATATTCATGGACGTGTTAACTAATGAATTGCTATTCACACTCAACCTTGGCATTATATATTCAAATTCATATTGTTCTTACATATTTTGGTTTTATTATAATTTTCATCTTATTCATATTTTTAAAAAATCAAATTAGGAAAATTTCCTATTGTTTAACTTAAAGGAATACGAAATTGGTTAGAATAATATTCTTTCTAAATAGGGTTGCAAATATTTACCAAGGACGTCCTATCCCAAAGTAATGTATTCCAAATTTATTGTTGTATATCATATATCTGAGTAATATTTATTTTACTTGAATATTACATACTTAGGACACATTACAATTTATATTCTAATAGAGTTTTTTTTTTTTCTTTCATTTTCAAAAGAACGAATTTTGCTTCCGAGCTTACCGAAGGTAACGGAAGCTATGTGATCGTTCTGAATAACGAAAATGTTTTATTTTTTTATGTATGCGATTTAAAATATTTCAAAATAGAAATTCGTTTCAGACATTAGGGAACATTTTTGGTTCTGCGTCTGTCTATCGCTTAATTATTCCGAACCAACACATCTTAATAACTTCTAGTCCGATTTGGTAGGTCATAATTAGCCCATTGTTGATCCAAAAGTTTTAAACTCCTACGCTCATTTGTTTCTCTTCCACAGGCGTACAAACATACATTCATTTACACCTACATCTTCTAAAGAGCTCATCTCGTTTTTATTAAATTTGGCTGGTTAGTCAAAAGTAGCCCGCAGATAGCCCCAGATGGGTAGGTATAGAAAGTCAAAATCTTAATCGGAATTCTTAGGGGTCTTTCACACCGAAGTCGCAAGTCGCAGGATGCATGCGTCCTGGTGGCAAGATGAATGCATCTTGAACACCGGACTATATAACTGAACGAGAGCTTTCACACCGAAGTAGCATGTGCGACGTGCATCCTAGATGCAAGTGGCACGTGCGACTCGAGAACCAGCCGGCTGGTGTTTTATTACCGTGCGTCCTTATTTGGCGGGTCTACATACGCGCTCCACCATCGAAAATTCGCATTTAATGATGAAGAGTCGGATGATTGATAATTCATAATTTAAAATGCACTGAAAAAACTGAGGAGTACAAACAAAAGAGATAAGAAGATGCAAGTAGCACGTGCCACTTCGGTGTGAACGCTCGTGTCATATGGATGTAAGACGCACATGCCACTTGCGACCAGGACGTAGAGTGCATCTTTGGTGTGAAAGACCCCTTAGGCTATTCTTGTTTGCGATTCAGAGTTCTCTGGGCNCCTAATAGTTAGGCTAGAAGAAGCAAAAAATTGTATTTTGGCCGCTATTTTCCCAGATGGTGGCTTTAGCACAACTTTTTTTTTTCGGGAACTTTATAGGATTTCAGCCCTTTTTTTTGCCTAAAATGACTGGACTATAATAATATATTCTCTAAAAGGGCAGTTTTCTATAGCCGGCATTTTTCTAAAAGGATGCTTCTAAATAGTAGATATATCTCTAAATGGCCATTCTGAATAGCAGAAATGTATCTAAAAGTTGTTTTTGTAAATTTTTTGTTCATACTTAAGTAGAGATTTACCTTAAGTATCGATTCTACCTTAAGTAGAGCTATATTTGATATTTATTATTAAAATAATTGACTTTGAGCTCTTTTGGCGTCCCTAATTGTTGACCGGTTTAATTTTTTATTTGGACGCATAAATGATACACTAATGCTCTTTAAATCGATTATTATTCTATTGATTGGTCCTTTAGCAGAGATAAAGTTTATATAAATAAAAAACAAATTTAAGTAAATAAATATCTTCATATTTATTTTTTTACAAATTATGATTTTTATTAACTTTTTTAAATGCTATTGTTTATTTATGTTAATGTTTTAGTTTATTTGTGCTAATGTTTTAGTTTATTTATGTTAATGTTATAGTTTATTTATGTTAATGTTTTAGTTTATTTATGCTAATGTTTTAGTTTATTTATGCTAATGTTTTAGTTTATTTATGTTAATGTTTTAGTTTATTTATGTTAATGTTTTAGATTATTTTAAAATAATGTTTTAGTTTTAGTTTATTTATATTAATATTCTAGTCTATTTAAGATATTATTATAATTAAGTTGTGAGTTTTAAATGTTATAATGGAGTCCTTCAATGTGACAAATTATTTCTACAACATAGTTTTCCTTTTTTTATGAGGTGTAGCTTAATTTATAATATATACAACTATTTCACATGTTTTATGAGGAATTAATAATTTATTAGGAAAATAATTATTAAGATAAAAATTAATTAAACTTGTTAACTAACATTAATATTATTTATAAATCTGTTTTTTTTGCATATCTCGTACTTTGTTTACATTTTATTTTACAGATTATATAAATAATCTAAACGGAATTTTGCTTGTCTGAAAAGTGGGCACTTGTGAATTGGTTTGTGTGAAAACTAAAGAAAGTTACACATTTGTGCGGTGAGTGGGGCATAAGCCACTCGTGGAAAAAATAAATTCCTTAGCCTCCCGTGAGTCTATTTCTTGTGAGCAGTATCTATCCACCCACTTTATTTTGTTTGTTGTTTTTAACAAGAAGATTTGTCTTTGAACGAAACACTTCACATGCTGAGATTCACGCGTGTGCTTCGCCTCGCTTCACCCGCCGATATTCACGAATGCCATGCGTATGTTTATCCCCACAACGTGAATGACTGTTTACACACTTGTCAAATGTTCGCCTTGATGTGTTGGATACCGAAGTGAATGATGAGTGAACAGACTACACATTCACTTCGCAATTTGTGGATACGTGTAGATGCACCTTAAAGATAACTTTTTTGCCGTCTACACTGAGCATGATCCTCACTTTCTGCTTGCGGAAAGACCGACTCCTGCCGGCTTAGATTGAGCAGCTTTTGAGTGGCTCACATCGCTGGTATACCCACCATAACAGATCATCTACAATCTACCTTGTTATTATATTATGCAAAGAAGATTTTACAGAAAGGGTATTACAATAATAACTAAGAAGCTCCTTCAGACTCATCCCCGAACAAAATACCGTTTGTAAACCGGTTCTGAGCACATGAGTTCCTTATTGTAAATCCCTCAGCCTCTCAGAAAAGATTGACTCCGTATAAACCGACTTGAACAACGATATTATTATCTACCTCATATTTCATTTCTAATTTTAACTTTTTTTCCTAAAAAATAAAAAAGATTTGACTAATTGACCATTGACCAAATGAATATTAAAAGATTTGATGTCAGTAAGCCGCACCTTAAAACACTTAGATTAAGTCGTAACATACTTAAGTTTATCTCTAGTTACTTCATACTTGTTTTAAAGGCTTCGTTAAAATTCAGTCTGCATCTGCGTAGAATTGAGTACGCGGTAGATAAAAATAAACAATGATTTTGGGCAGAGATCCCAAGGTCAAAAGTAAGCATTTAGTAACAAGTCTAATAATGAATTAGACAGACTTGATGCTCTGAATACTTTAAGGATGTATTCCTGCTTTCGAGGATATCGTCTCAGAAATTTCCATATATTGTCATTGACCACTATTCATTATTGCCAAATCGGAAATTCCAAGCATTTATTGTGTAATTTTTTAAATATATTTAAAAAGTCTGTCAAAGCTAAAAGCTAATAGATTCCTTGAGTCCTATAATATGACTAAAGGTCACATTAGTATAAAATACAGTGTAGCGTGATATATTTAAAAATATAAATATTATTAAAAACTTAGGGTGAGACCATTAAAAGAATCCATAACAATAATGTGATCCTTGTGGCCATTGAAAGTGTGTTCGTTTGCATGAAATAGTAATGTGACTGTGGATTATAAGTGTGGTTATTTAAACCGGATTTTCAATAGGGTTACATTTATTTTTAATTCGATATTAAATGTGAGCAGAAAGTTGAAATTAGTTTGGACCTTCTTTAGGATATTTTCAACAAACCATCAAAATTTCTTCTTTTTACTTTCTCATATTTATAGAGAAAGTATTGTGATGTCGCGAAAAAGTTGTTTTTAAAAATGTCTGTCTGTGCAGACGCCTGGAGTCTAAACTACTGGGACCACTTTGACGAAATTTGGCATACATGTTCAAAAAAATTATGCACCGAGGAGAAATGGAGAAATTAATTTTAGCTCCCAATTTGGGGGCGCCACCCCTTAAAAACTCTGAAAAAAACGTGAGGAAAATTATTTTTATTTAAAATTATTTTGTTTCTGAACTGTTCCGACGGTTTTGATCAAACAATTTTAAAATTTAGACCATTTAAATACGAATCTAACGATATAAGCCGTTTCCCCGAGAAAAATCTAGTTTCTGTGAAAATTGCTTTAAACGCGGACGGAAAGAGGCTGGCTTCGATTCCCCGCCGAGACATTATTTTTATGATACATTTTAATTGAATGTTCAATAATAATTAAATGTACCTAATAAAGCTCGAAACCCAATAAATGGAAAACACTGGGCTAAGTAATTATAAACTCGTAAATGAGAAAGTTCGTCTGAGTTGTCTCAGACCGATTTTTTTCAGTGACTGTTATAATATACATACTGTAATTAAATAAAACTTCATGCTATATATGTTTATTTTTATACTCTGTACTACATCTAAGGTCAGTTAGAAAGATTAAATAAATAATCAAAACTAGGTTATCAAGTAAAAGGAAAAAAACAAACACGATTTAGTTTATTTCTATATGTATATAAAGAAGTAAAAGATAAATGAACACATATTTCTTGTTACTGAAGTGATTTCATTATCAATATTTAGAAACAGTTATAATATGGAATTGGGGCAGAGAAACTCATATTAGAGTGAGTGTTGAATGTAGATGCATCTTATACTGAACAAGGGTTAATATATACTCAGAGAAGGGTATAAACCAGTGGGGAGCACAGATTGTCTTCAATGGAATGTCTAACCATGATCTCATCTTGTAGTTCCATTAACCCATTCCAAGCAACAACTATAAAAAGCCATTCAATCTAATTTACATGCAATGATTTCATAAATAAACTTCCTTCTAACACTTTGATTAGGTCAATAGTCAATGTGTGAGACATCTAATTAATATTAGACATCAGTAATAAAATTTGAATTAGACCAACCAATAAATTTACTAATAATATTTATATTATGTATCTTCTTTCTCATATACAAAGCATATAAAGTATTTAAAAATGTCTGTTTGTCGTCTATTGTCTGTCTGTGCAGATCCTTGGAGCCCAAGCCCAAACTATTTCGATGTGATTTGGCATACATGCTCAGAGAAATCATACCCCGAGAACAAGTCAAGAAATTAATTTGAGATCTAAAAATTACAAAATAAAAATAACTTTTTATATACTACGTTTTTAAAATAATGCATTGTCATCGAGTTCTGAGCTATTCTAAAAGTTTCAAATGTCTAACAACTCGGGAAGTTAGTTAAAAATCGATTGCAAGATGTGTACTGGACAAACAAGAAAGCAAGCTAATAAAAACGTAGTAAAATTTGAGGGCAACCCCTCTCTATCTAGTCCATTTAAATTCGAATCTATCAATATGTCGTTTTTGCGGGAGTAATCTAGTTCTGGGAGATATTGATAAAAATAAATATGATTTTGTTGAAAATCAGATTAATCTGCTAAACACTTAAAAATTTAAAATAAATAGTTTATATTAGAAATTTTGGAATTTTAATACAGGATCAATATCTATATCAGTTTATATGCGAAGGGTTTGTTTCGATTTATAGTACAGATTATAATAACTCGTTCTTCAGAATGAACACAATTCTTAAATGCTTCCGTAGGGTATAAATTCGATCTCTCTGACAATTTAAAGTGTGGTTGTTTGAACATGTATCGATTCTTAATGGGATAGAATTTATTTTTATTCAATATTAAATTGATATTAATACACATAAATCTCCATATTTCTTCAAAATCAGATAATAACTTTTAAATATTGGTGTTTGTGCATATGAGAAATCATTGGAAGTGAATCCCAGTATTGGATTTTGGACCCCCAAGCCCCACGGTGTGACAGGCTCGCCCCCTTACTTTTAAAGTCCAATCGCCGCCACTGCTTTTAGGTTTCTGTACAAAGTAAAAAAGGAACCTTATATAACGGCTCGGTCTGTCTGCCCGTCTGTCTGTCTGTCCGTTGACTTGTTTCAATTCATAATGTACTATAGCTAGAAACATGAAATTTTCCACACAGGTGCATCTCGGAATTTATACAACTGGACAAATTTTGGAGTTAATACTTTCAAGATGGCGGCCCGGCCAATATGGCGGGTGACTAAAAAAAAAGTTTTTAGTTACTACTATTACACTTATTCGTACAGAAACCGGCGATTATCGCCGCACATACTTACGTAAAGCGCGCCTTACTTGTTAAGAATATAATATGGTCGGCTAAGTTCATCTGTAGGACATAGCTTGGCAATAAGCATTTGAAAAAAAAAAACAACAAAATAGTGAAGAGCGGCATGTCCCGTAAATAATTATGGTGGATAATGTAATTCTAATAATAATATGATATGTGATGTGGATATAATGTGATTTTAATGATCCTGAGTACAAAATTAGTTTTATAGTAAACAAAACAGAACATCAAGTTGATGTTAGTTTGTCACTTGGTAGGTGACCACTTTGATTTGGAGTAATATTTCAATATTTGAATACCGAAATTTCATTAAAATCGGTAGGCAGTTTTCAACATATAGGCGTTTCCAAAAACGTTCGCTGATGTCTAAAACGCAACTTAGTCGAACAAATTTTAAATCACAAGTTTAAAAAAAACGTTCTATTCAGAATGCTCTTAACTGAAGCTTGAGAAAATAAAGTATAATTGGTTGTTCAAACACTGGCTTTATATAGAATTTATACTTAATAAATAGAATATTTTGTGAGTATAAAAGGTAGGTATTATGGTATACTTGAAGTGAAGGTAAACCTGCACAGGTAAACCGGAGCGTTTGTGCTTGTGCTATCAAGTTATGTCATATAACTGCATAGTTATGATTGGACAGGTAACTTGTGCAGGTTTACCTGTCGTAAATTATACGGGTTTACCTGTCAGGTAACTTGTACAGGTATACCTGGAAGGTAACTTGTACAGGTTTACCTGTCAGGTAACTTGTACGGGTTTACCTGTCAGGTAACTTGTACAGGTTTACCTGTCAGGTAACTTGTACAGGTATACCTGTCAGGTAACTTGTACAGGTATACCTGTCAGGTAACTTGTACAGGTATACCTGTCAGGTAACTTGTACAGGTATACCTGTCAGGTAACTTGTACAGGTATACCTGTCAGGTAACTTGTACAGGTATACCTGTCAGGTAACTTGTACAGGTATACCTGTCAGGTAACTTGTACAGGTATACCTGTCAGGTAACTTGTACAGGTATACCTGTCAGGTAACTTGTACAGGTATACCTGTCAGGTAACTTGTACAGGTATACCTGTCAGGTAACTTGTACAGGTATACCTGTCAGGTAACTTGTACAGGTATACCTGTCAGGTAACTTGTACAGGTATACCTGTCAGGTAACTTGTACAGGTATACCTGTCAGGTAACTTGTACAGGTATACCTGTCAGGTAACTTGTACAGGTATACCTGTCAGGTAACTTGTACAGGTATACCTGTCAGGTAACTTGTACAGGTATACCTGTCAGGTAACTTGTACAGGTATACCTGTCAGGTAACTTGTACAGGTATACCTGTCAGGTAACTTGTACAGGTATACCTGTCAGGTAACTTGTACAGGTATACCTGTCAGGTAACTTGTACAGGTATACCTGTCAGGTAACTTGTACAGGTATACCTGTCAGGTAACTTGTACAGGTATACCTGTCAGGTAACTTGTACAGGTATACCTGTCAGGTAACTTGTACAGGTATACCTGTCAGGTAACTTGTACAGGTATACCTGTCAGGTAACTTGTACAGGTATACCTGTCAGGTAACTTGTACAGGTATACCTGTCAGGTAACTTGTACAGGTATACCTGTCAGGTAACTTGTACAGGTATACCTGTCAGGTAACTTGTACAGGTATACCTGTCAGGTAACTTGTACAGGTATACCTGTCAGGTAACTTGTACAGGTATACCTGTCAGGTAACTTGTACAGGTATACCTGTCAGGTAACTTGTACAGGTATACCTGTCAGGTAACTTGTACAGGTATACCTGTCAGGTAACTTGTACAGGTATACCTGTCAGGTAACTTGTACAGGTATACCTGTCAGGTAACTTGTACAGGTATACCTGTCAGGTAACTTGTACAGGTATACCTGTCAGGTAACTTGTACAGGTATACCTGTCAGGTAACTTGTACAGGTATACCTGTCAGGTAACTTGTACAGGTATACCTGTCAGGTAACTTGTACAGGTATACCTGTCAGGTAACTTGTACAGGTATACCTGTCAGGTAACTTGTACAGGTATACCTGTCAGGTAACTTGTACAGGTATACCTGTCAGGTAACTTGTACAGGTATACCTGTCAGGTAACTTGTACAGGTATACCTGTCAGGTAACTTGTACAGGTATACCTGTCAGGTAACTTGTACAGGTATACCTGTCAGGTAACTTGTACAGGTATACCTGTCAGGTAACTTGTACAGGTATACCTGTCAGGTAACTTGTACAGGTATACCTGTCAGGTAACTTGTACAGGTATACCTGTCAGGTAACTTGTACAGGTATACCTGTCAGGTAACTTGTACAGGTATACCTGTCAGGTAACTTGTACAGGTATACCTGTCAGGTAACTTGTACAGGTATACCTGTCAGGTAACTTGTACAGGTATACCTGTCAGGTAACTTGTACAGGTATACCTGTCAGGTAACTTGTACAGGTATACCTGTCAGGTAACTTGTACAGGTATACCTGTCAGGTAACTTGTACAGGTATACCTGTCAGGTAACTTGTACAGGTATACCTGTCAGGTAACTTGTACAGGTATACCTGTCAGGTAACTTGTACAGGTATACCTGTCAGGTAACTTGTACAGGTATACCTGTCAGGTAACTTGTACAGGTATACCTGTCAGGTAACTTGTACAGGTATACCTGTCAGGTAACTTGTACAGGTATACCTGTCAGGTAACTTGTACAGGTATACCTGTCAGGTAACTTGTACAGGTATACCTGTCAGGTAACTTGTACAGGTATACCTGTCAGGTAACTTGTACAGGTATACCTGTCAGGTAACTTGTACAGGTATACCTGTCAGGTAACTTGTACAGGTATACCTGTCAGGTAACTTGTACAGGTATACCTGTCAGGTAACTTGTACAGGTATACCTGTCAGGTAACTTGTACAGGTATACCTGTCAGGTAACTTGTACAGGTATACCTGTCAGGTAACTTGTACAGGTATACCTGTCAGGTAACTTGTACAGGTATACCTGTCAGGTAACTTGTACAGGTATACCTGTCAGGTAACTTGTACAGGTATACCTGTNTAATAGTGTGCGAGGAAGCTAAGTGCCACACTAATTGACAGGCTGTTAATAACTATTTCTTTAAAAGTTACCTATTTGATTTCGAAGAAATTTTGATGATTTGTTGCAAGTAGTCTAAAAATGGTAACATAGTAATTTCAACCATTTATGCAAAATTTACATTTAATTGCTAAATAGAATAAGTGTTCTTACTGGGAATCTAGATCCAAATCTCAATTGATCATTTTTCTTATAATAGGACGCTTCAAGTTCTGTAGCACGCCACAGAATTAGCAGGATTTTAGCTTTTTTGTTGTTTTTTTGTTTGTTTTCGACTTAAAACTCGTTAAATGGTATTCTGTGGTTTTGTTTTTCTAAATAATATCTTAAAGAAAAACATATTTTTTTGTTTAAAGAAGAAAAATGTACAAAACATATTCACTCTATATGAAGAATATTCATGGACGTGTTAACTAATGAATTGCTATTCACACTCAACCTTGGCATTATATATTCAAATTCATATTGTTCTTACATATTTTGGTTTTATTATAATTTTCATCTTATTCATATTTTTAAAAAATCAAATTAGGAAAATTTCCTATTGTTTAACTTAAAGGAATACGAAATTGGTTAGAATAATATTCTTTCTAAATAGGGTTGCAAATATTTACCAAGGACGTCCTATCCCAAAGTAATGTATTCCAAATTTATTGTTGTATATCATATATCTGAGTAATATTTATTTTACTTGAATATTACATACTTAGGACACATTACAATTTATATTCTAATAGAGTTTTTTTTTTTCTTTCATTTTCAAAAGAACGAATTTTGCTTCCGAGCTTACCGAAGGTAACGGAAGCTATGTGATCGTTCTGAATAACGAAAATGTTTTATTTTTTTATGTATGCGATTTAAAATATTTCAAAATAGAAATTCGTTTCAGACATTAGGGAACATTTTTGGTTCTGCGTCTGTCTATCGCTTAATTATTCCGAACCAACACATCTTAATAACTTCTAGTCCGATTTGGTAGGTCATAATTAGCCCATTGTTGATCCAAAAGTTTTAAACTCCTACGCTCATTTGTTTCTCTTCCACAGGCGTACAAACATACATTCATTTACACCTACATCTTCTAAAGAGCTCATCTCGTTTTTATTAAATTTGGCTGGTTAGTCAAAAGTAGCCCGCAGATAGCCCCAGATGGGTAGGTATAGAAAGTCAAAATCTTAATCGGAATTCTTAGGGGTCTTTCACACCGAAGTCGCAAGTCGCAGGACGCACATGCCACTTGCGACCAGGACGTAGAGTGCATCTTTGGTGTGAAAGACCCCTTAGGCTATTCTTGTTTGCGATTCAGAGTTCTCTGGGCGCGTTCAGATGTAGTTGTTAATAACCCTATTTTTGGTTATATAAAATTACTTTTTTCTCATTTGTTCTTGTTTGCTGATTATATGGTTTTATTATATTATGGATAAAGACCATGAACGCTAAAGGGTTTCTTAATCCTCCTATATTTATTGACAAACAATACTTTTCCTACTATAGGTACTGAGGAAAAGTAAAAATATTAATCACTTTTTAAATTGTCTGTAATCAGAATATTTTAGATCAGTGTTTGAAAATTTATTGTAGAATAAATTCTTTATGAAGGTATAATAATTAGTGAAGACATAGCATGTGGTTACATTCTCCATATTCACTTCTCAACTTATTGATTATGTACATCTTTCTCGATTTATACTTAAAATTAACCATTTCTGTGGCAATAAAAAAGCACCTTACTTTCTCTCAAGACAAATCTATGTCGACGAAGAATAACATGTGCGCCTATTTATCTGCCTCAACCCCACCTGTCTCCTGATTTCTCTAAGCCGATGCCTGTTTTCGGAATCTAAGTCTAAATAACCACTTTAAAACATCTCTATTTACCTCAAACCACCTCTAATTACCTCAAACCACCACTAACCTTCTTCTACTACCTAAACAGTGTCCAGTCTAGCCGTACTTTTAAGTGTAAAAGTGTGTTACGGCTTAAAGAAAATCTAGCTTATATTATTGTTGGAGTTAAAACCTTAGTTCTAGATGAGTTTACAACGTATTTTAATAAGTTCTATGTTAATAATTCTCATTGGATTGAAATATTTGCACAGCTGTTTATTATACCAGCTGATTCTATTTATCTGTGTTTTGTAATAATTTCTAAAAACTATCTTATTTATGCATACTAATTTATTAGGTTAATTCCACTTTTTAACTTTCCTTAAACTCAGTAGGTACATTTGAAAATTTAACTCGATTTTTAAAAGAAAATAATATTTTTTGATTATTGATGAAATATATAATAATATAGTCCAAAATTAGTTTAAACAATATATTTTACAATCTTATCTGGCTAAATATATTTAGTATATTTACAACAAAGAAAATTATATCAAAATTTAAATATTGTCGAAGAAATTGTCTTTTTATAAATAACA
The DNA here is from genome assembly GCA_001010745.2 of Gerris buenoi. Lineage (NCBI taxonomy): Eukaryota > Metazoa > Arthropoda > Insecta > Hemiptera > Gerridae > Gerris > Gerris buenoi. Next base: position 360,196 of record KZ651091.1, on the reverse strand, counting down.
AGGATATCTGTCCTGTTTTAAATTTAGCTTTATAGAAGGGAAATAGGCATCTGTTTTGCCTTTCACAATGACGGTCATTGTTGTTTGCTTTTGTTTTTTTAACAACAAAAAAACAGGCCCAATATTTGTCTTGGAAAAACAAAATGCTAATCATTGATATATAATTAGAGATGGAATCTGCTCTTCTGATTCTGTTCAGGCACTGTCAATATAGAGATCAATCAATAACATTAAATCTAAAATCGGTTGATCAAACTTAAATTATTGCATTTCCATTATTGTTTACACTTTCATAAGCCAAGTTGGGTAATGAGATGATGACGAACTTACACGTTTTAAAAGTTCTTTGTGTTTATTGCTTTTTTAAATTTTTATTAGAGTAGGTACAGCAACTTTAGATAAACAATACAGATGTGAGATTATTTTACTTGAAAACTACATGATTTAAAGATGTAACTATCCAGTGATAGAAATTACTGAATTGGGGCAAATTTATTGCATGTGCTATAAATAGAAAAAATAATAATAAAATAAAATCGTGAAATAAAAAAAATACAGTCTGCCAATCAGCGTGGCACATAGCTTTCTCGCGGCCTATTGCGTGTACTTAAATAATTTCATCTTTTACAAACAATTTATTCCCACACCCCTCCCCTTTGAAAATCTGTCACAATTGTTTTGATATATTTTCTCATCAATAAAAGTACCACTTTAACACATTATGTTAAGCGGAGAGACGGATGAAATTAATATCTACGTTGGCCACTGGTGACAAACCATCCAAATTTCTAGAAAATCAGATGAGTACTTTTGAAGATGTAGGTGTGTTTGAGAGCATTTAGAAGAAACATACGAGTGGTGTCGTGGGACACCCGATAGGAACGAAGTTCCTTACGCTTTTCATTAAATATAAATTATAAAATCACAGTAATAACTACTTATACATGGTGGAGTTAGAAAAAGAGACAAAATTAAAAGTAACTAACTATTTGTACGAGCGGAGTTAAGGCAAAATTACATGAAGAGCTTTTTATTATCTTTGAAGCGAGCGTCTTTCAATAAATAATGTATTTTATATTGAGAAAAAAGTTAATGATAAATTTATAGTTAAATCAGATGGTTGTAGAACGAAAAATAACTGTCCTCTCAGACCCCGTCGAAATATTACTCCAATTAAATTAATATTAAAATAAAAAATATAAATCATTAACTCACAAAAACTTCTGCTTGTATAAGGTTGAAATTTTACATCCTTGTTTCACTTGTACCTTGTACATATGTGATGTATACAAAGTTTCATTTAAATCGTTACGTTAGAACGTAAGATATCGGTAAAAACGTTGTTTTCTTTATTTTAATAGATTTGGTCCGCTTCAATAGATTAAATAGATGAAGTTACAATTTTTTCCCGTCCAAAAATTCCGATTTTAAATTTGAAGCTTACGTTAACGCAAGCGTTGCGCGTAAACGCTTGGGCGGATAACGTTGTCCAACGAACTTCTGGGCATTGCTAAAATGAACATGTGTACCAAACTTCAACTAAATCGGTCAACTTTTACATAAGTTATCGCCATCGGTAGATTTCGTAACGGATTTTGCGTGACGGTGATTTTTGCGTGATTTTGATTTTGGTCGTTTTTTCGGATTACTCCGGGCTCCAGAATGTGCCATAAGGAACTTCGTTCCAAAACAAATGGGCGCAGAAGGGTGAAACTTACATGGAACCAATAATGGACAAATTAAATTACATTAAAATCAGAAGAGTAGTTCTTAAGATAATGTTGGTTCGCAAAAATTGATTGACAGACAGACGACAGGGAACCAAAAATGCTCCCGATAACAATACTTCTATTACCTTCAGTAAGTTTGGAAACAATAAATTAGGTTTTTTGAGAAATTTTTGTTCGAGGTTCTTACACTGATTATTAAATATTATTAGATTTAAATGCAGTCTTACAATATATTACCTATGAGAAATTAATTGTCTGAATTTGCCGTACAGATTTTTTAATCATAAGCGTCGCAATTATTTAAAAATTGTCATCGCTTCCTTTTTATTAATTATGAATATTAATATTCCTAAAGACTAATAAGTGTAAATATTATTAGATTAGCGGTCAGTAATTAAGCGGGATGACGTACTCTGTGGTTTTTATTTTGATACGATACTCGCGCCATTCTGGCTAAGATACGAAACTAGTGTTGTGGTTTTGGTTACCAAAGCTAGTTTTCTTTTGCAGTGAATCCGATCTTCAGAAGAACGAAGGTCGCTTACAAAGTTGAGGATTGTTTAGGATAAGGAAATGCTTTAGGATATCATCATGTGGAACAATGTGTTTTAATGTCTTGAAGACATAGTCAGATAATATGTCTGTTATATATTATATGAGACATAATGTATTAATGTGTTTGTCACTTGGTAGGTGACCACTTTGATTTGGAGTAATATTTCAATATTTGAATACCGAAATTTCATTAAAATCGGTAGGCAGTTTTCAACATATAGGCGTTTCCAAAAACGTTCGCTGATGTCTAAAACGCAACTTAGTCGAACAAATTTTAAATCACAAGTTTAAAAAAAACGTTCTATTCAGAATGCTCTTAACTGAAGCTTGAGAAAATAAAGTATAATTGGTTGTTCAAACACTGGCTTTATATAGAATTTATACTTAATAAATAGAATATTTTGTGAGTATAAAAGGTAGGTATTATGGTATACTTGAAGTGAAGGTAAACCTGCACAGGTAAACCGGAGCGTTTGTGCTTGTGCTATCAAGTTATGTCATATAACTGCATAGTTATGATTGGACAGGTAACTTGTGCAGGTTTACCTGTCGTAAATTATACGGGTTTACCTGTCAGGTAACTTGTACAGGTATACCTGGAAGGTAACTTGTACAGGTTTACCTGTCAGGTAACTTGTACGGGTTTACCTGTCAGGTAACTTGTACAGGTTTACCTGTCAGGTAAACACAATTCTTAAATGCTTCCGTAGGGTATAAANTATGCCAAATTTCAACTAAATGGGTCAACATTTGCTTAAGTTATTGGTCACACGCGTAAACATTACTGACATACACACAGACAGCGTGCATATTTTTCACTCAACAGAGAACATTTTTCGTCACGTGTCTGCGGCTGTCGGTCTGTTATTTTATCGTTTAACATGTTCACGATGCACCATACAAATTATTCAAAAAAACAAAAAAAACAACTCATACGTTATTAATAAAATGTGGATGCTAGGTTACAATTAAGATATTTTTGTTGGTCCTATGTAGATTTCAACCTTCTGCGCCAATTAGTTACTTCCGCATGCTCACAAACATGTTGCTTCAGAGCATACTGAAGTTAACGGAAGCTAAATGATCGTTCAGAAGAATGAACATTTTATGTCTCCGATTTCGAAAATTCCCAGATAGAAATTCGTTTCAGACATCAGAGAACGCCAATATGTTTCTCTTCAACATGCGCATATACATTTATTTTTATACCTATATATCTTTAAAAGAACTCCTATAATTTCAACTGTCTGTGCTCGTAATTTTTACTAAATTGATACTTTAATTCATGTAAAAAATCAAAACAATTTTGACATTTTTAAAAAAGGGGGAAAATTAGACATTATTGGGTTTTATTAGCATAATATCAATAAAATTCGTAATAGTGTGCGAGGAAGCTAAGTGCCACACTAATTGACAGGCTGTTAATAACTATTTCTTTAAAAGTTACCTATTTGATTTCGAAGAAATTTTGATGATTTGTTGCAAGTAGTCTAAAAATGGTAACATAGTAATTTCAACCATTTATGCAAAATTTACATTTAATTGCTAAATAGAATAAGTGTTCTTACTGGGAATCTAGATCCAAATCTCAATTGATCATTAGGTAACTTGTACAGGTATACCTGTCAGGTAACTTGTACAGGTATACCTGTCAGGTAACTTGTACAGGTATACCTGTCAGGTAACTTGTACAGGATTACCTGTCAATTATATCGCAACGTATATGACCGGTTTGAGAGTATACTACCGGTTAATATATTAGTTTATTTTTCATAAAGGTGTAGGTATAGAATTGATTTGAAGGCATTGCCATATCTAGGAAGGTTTTACTCAGGCAGGAGTTGCGTTATTTGAGTTAATTGAAATTCATACATGTATCAACTTTTTTCTAATTTTTATTCTCTTAAATTTACAATTCTTGTTTCCTTCCTCCAAATTAGATAAAAGTAAAAGAAAAATTATAAAAATTCATTAAAAAGGAACTATTAAATAAGAAAAATATCAACAGATTAACATATCCTTGAAGATCGGAATAAAGAAAATATTTTTGTTAACCACTCAAATGTCACGATAAGAAATGTCCCTTTTTATTTCATTGAATGAACCTAAGGTTTTTTTATTATTAAGGTATTATGATAAAGTATTTTGAATGACTACTTATGAAAAAGAAATTTGAATCGAAAAAAAATCTTATCAGCCTTTCTTGTCATAAAAATAAACTAATTAACTGAATTCCGTAGATAAGATAAACTTTCACACTGTTTCATGGTTGCCGTTTAGTCTAAGAATGAAAACTCACATTTTTGTGTCACACACCGTATTTTTTATATTTCATCATAAATATTCTTTAAAGAAATATATATTTTAATATGTTGATATGTTAACATTCAGAAACTAATCAATAATGAGTTATTAAAGTTATTAGTTTAATTTAAAAAATGATAATTTGTATTATGCACATATCGTGTGAATGAAAAAAAA
>KZ651091.1:337482-349191 GCA_001010745.2 Gerris buenoi | reverse complement strand
ATATTTGTTATTAGTTTTTTCTAAAATTAAATAAATATAAGTTTTTTTTAAAGATAAATAAAACAGAAAACAGGAAAGTTTATCTATTCAATTATAAAATATTTTATTTATAAAAGTTGTTTGTCTCATTAAATAGATGAAGTTACAATTTTTTCCCGTCCAAAAATTCCGATTTTAAATTTGAAGCTTACGTTAACGCAAGCGTTGCGCGTAAACGCTTGGGCGGATAACGTTGTCCAACGAACTTCTGGGCATTGCTAAAATGAACATGTGTACCAAACTTCAACTAAATCGGTCAACTTTTACATAAGTTATCGCCATCGGTAGATTTCGTAACGGATTTTGCGTGACGGTGATTTTTGCGTGATTTTGATTTTGGTCGTTTTTTCGGATTACTCCGGGCTCCAGAATGTGCCATAAGGAACTTCGTTCCAAAACAAATGGGCGCAGAAGGGTGAAACTTACATGGAACCAATAATGGACAAATTAAATTACATTAAAATCAGAAGAGTAGTTCTTAAGATAATGTTGGTTCGCAAAAATTGATTGACAGACAGACGACAGGGAACCAAAAATGCTCCCGATAACAATACTTCTATTACCTTCAGTAAGTTTGGAAACAATAAATTAGGTTTTTTGAGAAATTTTTGTTCGAGGTTCTTACACTGATTATTAAATATTATTAGATTTAAATGCAGTCTTACAATATATTACCTATGAGAAATTAATTGTCTGAATTTGCCGTACAGATTTTTTAATCATAAGCGTCGCAATTATTTAAAAATTGTCATCGCTTCCTTTTTATTAATTATGAATATTAATATTCCTAAAGACTAATAAGTGTAAATATTATTAGATTAGCGGTCAGTAATTAAGCGGGATGACGTACTCTGTGGTTTTTATTTTGATACGATACTCGCGCCATTCTGGCTAAGATACGAAACTAGTGTTGTGGTTTTGGTTACCAAAGCTAGTTTTCTTTTGCAGTGAATCCGATCTTCAGAAGAACGAAGGTCGCTTACAAAGTTGAGGATTGTTTAGGATAAGGAAATGCTTTAGGATATCATCTTGTGGAACAATGTGTTTTAATGTCTTGAAGACATAGTCAGATAATATGTCTGTTATATATTATATGAGACATAATGCGTGACAATCTGAACCACTATGCAGTGTTATATGGTTACTTCACAGGTGACGAGACATAAGATAATACAATGTCAAGTTTCTTCTAATCCTTTGTCGGTATTTACAGTTTATGAAGCAAGGTCTTTCTTTCAATTTTTTACTTAAATATATTTATATTCACATACAGAATACGTTATATATTATATATTACTTTTTAGTTAAAACCAATTAACAAAACTACAAAGTTTTTATCATAAATTCTTCATATTTACACACTTAGGTTGTGTGAATAATCGGCAATTGGCAATTTGCTTTCCTATAAAAACGTGCTTTGAAAATTTCCATAACAAATCATAGTTATTGAATTTTTACCAGGCACGCCGTGATCATTGGTGGGTAACCCTAAAATTTGATTGGTATCGATCAAATTTGTTATATGTCAAGTTTAAGCTCGATTGGATGACTGGAAGAAGGCTAATTTGACCTCCAACCAAGGCCCTCGGACAGGGACAGGTACAAATAAAATCGAAGATGATAAAAAGGATTTAAAAGAAAAAAAAATGGTTGTTAGTGATTTGGATCAGACATTTTAATCAATGAAGATCAATCTATCTATACATAAAAGCCGGTGCAATAACTCGAATAAATCTTTTTCATGTATAAAGTGAAACTTATTTTTATCCAATAATATAACATTTGTGTTTTAATTCATCATGAAAAAAATATTTAAATTGTTCAACAGGTAGTGATTCAATTTTGATTGAAATCAAATTCAAATTTGATTTCATCATTATTTCTAAAACTAGATTTTTCTCGTGAAAACAACTTATACGATTAAATACATTTTAGAAGTTTCCTTAACAAATATCGAAAACGGTCGGGACCGATAAATAATTTTTTTTCAGGTTTTGGGGCATTAACCCCTAAATGAAGAGGTAAAATTGTTTTTTCGATTTGACTTCGGGGTATGATTTTTATATAGATGTATGCCCAATTTCATAGAGATCTGCCAAGTAGTACTCTCCACTCGTCTGCAGAGCCTACAGGAAGAATTTTTCAGGTTTCACTTTTTTAGAGGGGGAGGGGGGAGTCAGAGCGGGTTGTATCGCATTCAATGGTGAGAGGGGAAACATTAGAGGTGTATCGCATCACATTTAATAGTAAGACTCGACTATCGGACTATCCAACAAGTTTTCCAAAAATCGCTCCAAACACAGTCAATGCCGATTAACAAATGATACGGAAATCTTACATTTCAATGCGATGGCGGCACCTCTCCATTGTGAACCCACGCATTTAAGCAGTTCAGATGGATAAAAGGTTCGCCTCTCGTGTAAGCTTACCTTAAAATGTATAAAAACCGTTCCCAGGTGGATTTTTACGATGCGGGAAAAACTGGTGTATAGATCAAATTTTCATGCCAGAATCATGAATACTTCCTTATCAGAATACTTCCTCTCTATACATACTATGTATGAGAAAGTAAAAATGTATGAGCAGACATGTGGAGCCCAACTACAGAACCGATTTCATATATTAAGAAGAAAGTATATTAAAATTCATTAAGTGAAAATCTCAATATTTTGAGCTTTGAGATGATAATTGGAGAAATCCTTGATTCAATTCCTACCTACGACCTACGACATGTGTTTCTTATTTAATCTATAAACATAATAATGTACGGATATATTCGTTGATGAAATTATGTATTTGACAACAATAAAAAAGATATACATTCTTGAATTGATAAATTTATCACAGACCTATGAAAATATGCATTTGGTTTTTTTCAAAAATTTAGTTATCAAGGCGCATTTTTTTTCTCGATCAATAATTGGTTAAAGAAAGATGAACAGTTTATAATCCAAGGTCGTATTATTGTTTATATATGGGGTCTAGCGTGGACTCTGTTAGCGCCAGGAGGCCGAGGGCGCGTGTCGCGAGAAGACGTCTTATCTTAGTTCAACTGCTTGTTTTCAACTGCCCTGGAATCGAGATCTACTCCAGATGGCATGCTGGAGATCATAATGACTTCTATCAAGGCTGAATACATTAGATTCAATAATTATCATTAACTTTTATTCATTTCCTTTAAAGCTAATACCAGCAGTGTGAAATAACAAAACATATTAGCATTTAACTAATAAATCCCACGTACTTTTGTATTTATTAATTTTGTCTTTTTCATTGATATCTTGACAATTTAAATGTACATAATAATATTTAAATATTGATTGTGAAACAATAACATTATGACATTATGTCTAAGTTTTGTAATCCTCTGATTTTAACTTTTTTACTTCTTATAATATACGTCGATATGGAGAAAAATATTCGTAACAGCGCACAGCGCGATAATTCGATTTGGATTGAATTAGACGTTTATGGTCACCAAATAGTGTAAAAAAGTAGTTTTTAAACAATTTGTCAGTAGTATGTCACCTGTAGTCTGTAAGTCGGCGCAGACGCGTAGATTCGTAGATCCTAAACTACTGCTGGACCAATTCGATAGAATTTTGCATAAAGGTTAAATCACCCTTCAAGGAAAATCGAGAAAGGAATTAGCTCTAAATTTGGAAGAAGATATTTCTCGAAAAAGATTTCGGCGATTACGATTATTAAAATTTCTAAAATGTTGAATACAACAGAATAAAAATACTAAATTTAGTCCTTTTATATAATTTTCCCATTAAAAATCTAGTTTCTAAGGTATTGATAAAATCAACTGCTTGAAAAAGTGCTGAAAATATGCTTTTATCTCCAGTAGGGAGGAAAAGTTATGATTTTGAATTAGTTTAGAGGGACTAAAGCAGGTCTTTTCTTCCCTGAACTCAAAAAGTAGGGAGAGAAAGTAAAAGTAGGGCGAAAAAGTAAACTAGGGCGAAAAAGTAAGGATTGCAACTTAATTATTTTATAAATAGTAGAAAATGAATGGCTAATGTAATGAAGTTGTTTAAATCAGGTTGGCGCACTTCTTTTTCGATCTTGTTTATATTTGTTTATAACCTGCATCTAAATAACCTTCTACTTGAGTTTAATTCCAATTCTATTTGTTTTTAATATTGAATCTCTTATATCTGCTATTAAAAGTGCAAATAAGTATTATTATTTATCAAAATAATAAATAAAAACTGTGCAATTGACGAAAATGTGTATTTTTCCCTGTACTGGAGATATATGATATATAATATTGTATGTACCTCGTGTGTAAAGTGCTATTATTCCCCTCGAGATAATTGTGGAGACGCCGAGGGAGCTAATTGGTGTTATTCCCTCGGCTGCGCCTCAGGAATTAAAAAAACTACTTCCCTCGGCTTCGCCTCGGGATTTAGGGGCCATGGTTCTTTCGGCTTCGCCTCAAAAACTTCTTCGCTCAGGGGATAATGGCCTACTTTACTCCCTAGGTGCATAAATAACTATTACAATTTATTATTGTATAATTTATTTAATTGATCACTGAAATCTGTCAAAATGATTAAAAGTTACAATTTAGAAATATTTAAAGTGCGCAGGTGTATTTTAAGTGGTTGAAATTATTTTGGAGGAATTTTAGGGCTACTTTCGACAAACCATCAAACATTTTTATAAATCAAATGAGTCCTTTTGAAGATGTAATTTAAATAAATGTATGTTTGTGCGAATGTGAAAGAGATTACCAATGGACGCAGAAGTATATGAGGCCAAAAATGGGCTTATGACCTTGGTTTTACAAAAATGTTAAACGACAAACAAAACGAGACTAAAAATGCTTCCTGACGTCAATTACGAGTACGTATTTCTATATTGGATTTTTTAATTCGGAGAAATTTTCGTTTGTTTTTCAGAACTATCACAATGCTTTCGTTACCTTCAGTGAACTTATAAGCAATAAACAAGTAATAAGGATTTTTCAGACCACTGAAATTAAAATTATAATGATCACCATATAAAATCATGAATCGCCAATCTAAACAATTGTCCGATAATATTTAAATAAAAATGTTTCCTGAAAATTGTCCCAAATTACATCCAAATAATAATATACTAAAAGACCGATAATATCAATATTCATATGAAATCGATTTAAATATATCGATATAATAAAGGAAACGATGTTAAACTCTCGATTTAGATTGCAACAGGAAGTAGGCAGGTATTGATCCGTCTGGCTTGACTCGTCGGTTTCTCAGAATTCTTTCAACCAGGAAACAGATTTAAATATTTCAATTTATAAACGATTTTGTTAATCTCTGTTGCACAACCAATGAAATTACATTTTTAACAAAAATATTACAATAAATATGTAAAATTATTACACAACTTTTTATTTTTATTATTTTAAGATACTTTGTAGTATGCGTTATTTTATTATTATTAACAAATAACATAATCTCGTGTTCAAAAACATTTGACATTTTTTAATGTCCATTACTTTTAAAAACTTATTGTATGTACTCTTTTCCAATCAATCATTAACTTATAAGCATTAAAACATTCATTATACATGGTACTATTTATTATTAAAGTTAAATACAAAAGCGCATTTAAGAAGAACAAAAAAATCCAAAAACCAAATAAGGTAAAGTATTACCTTTTGAAATGAATAATCATTAAAATTGATTAATGATCCAAAAATTAAAAATAAGTTTGAAAAATAACTGGTTTCTTTTTTTGATTCTTTCCATTTATCTCTTTTTGACTATGAAAAAGAATTTAAAGAAGAAAGAGAAACTTGCATAATATTGCACGAAATATAAAACCGTGATGATTTAATTAAAAGAGCAAACAAAAACTAAAAACCACCGTGAAGAAATATATAATTCAATGAAGCACCTAATTTCTAGATGACCTAGGCCTAGATATATAGTATCTCTATTAGCTCTAGCAATGGACCAAGTTGAAGATTTAATAAGTCTTTGTTTATTATTTAGATTAAAGATCAAAATTAAACAAACCTATTCTATTCCTATTTTAATTCTAGAACTTATGCCTATGAAATCTAGAAAGTACTATGTATAATATCTACCTTTTTAGAGGAGTGATGACAATTTTTTCCTGGGCCAGGGGGACTGTGAAAAATATATCTAGAACATGTAAAAAACAGATATATAAGACCGTAATAAGGCCAATTGTAATGTACGGTTCAGAGACTTGGCAGATAACCAAGGAGAGTGAAAACTTGCTCAAGGTTTGGGAGCGAAAGGTTTTAAGGAAAATCTATGGACCTACATACAATAATGGTGAATGGAGAGTGAAAAGCAACAAAGAACTAGAAGATCTTTATGGCGATCCCCACATAGTTGCTGAAATAAAGAGCGGTAGATTAAGATGGCTAGGACACCTACAAAGAATGGGCCAAGACAGAGCAGCAAAAAAAGTGTTTGAAGGGCATCCAGGAGGACGAAGGCTACGTGGCAGGCCAAGGCTGAGATGGCTTGAAGATATAGAGCAAGATCTGCGGCACCTGCGTATTAGGCGCTGGAGAACGCAGGTTGAAGATCGGACAGATTGGGCTGTCAGGACGGAGGCCAGGGCCCTACATGGGCTGTGCGCCATGGAGTAAGTAAGTAAGGGGGACTGTGTAAAATAGTGTGAGAACCTATGGTTCCAAGCAAATACAAAAATTGTTGTTACAAAACTCATTCTTTAGTTAATAAAAATATCTGTTCATTAATTTTTGAGCTGTAATATAATCTATTGAGCTAACTAACCTAATTTTATTAGGTTTTATATTTTAAAAAAGAATATGAGTATAGTAAGAATCAGCCAAAAGGTAAAACATGTCAGATACGGAATAATCTTATTAATATAATAAAATAAAAATTATGAATTTGCTTTATTTACTTTCTCTTATGGGAGTATTGTGGTGGCGCAAAATTTGGATATTGAGATTTCTATAGATTTACACTGTTTAAGGTCCTCTCAGTCCATAAAAGTGGTTTTTAAAAAATGTCTGTATATCTGTAGTCAAGACACACGCCTTTACTACTAAACTGAATTAGATAAAATTTGGCATACATGTTCCATGTTTAGGAAAGTTATACCCTGATGCCAAATCAAGAAATTAATTTTAGCTGTAAATTTGGGGGGCGCTACCCGTCAAAAATTGTGGAAGAAACATGAAAATAATTATCTTTCGAAAACGGTAACGTTGCTTTTGATTACAAATTTCTAAAATGCATTTATTTTTTAAAACGAATCTAACCAAACCATGTATATTACGACGTTTTCCTGGGAAAAATCTAGTTTCTTAGAAAATAGCTATAATTTTAAAGAGTGAGAGAATGGCTTCGATTATCCGCCGTGGAGACATTTTTTTATGGTAAATTTTGAGGAAATGTTAAATAATAATTAAATGTAACCACGAAAACCCTGAACAATTACCAAATGGAAAACGCTGGAGGAAATAATTATGTTCGCGTATATTATGGAGAAAGTTTAGTGCGAGTAATAACATAGATAGTTATCTTTTAGTATGAGTAGATAATATATAATCTTCTGTTTCGTATTATCTTGTGTCAGATCTATGTTTAGAATTATAAATAAAAGAGTGATTGAATTAAAAAGATTAAAAGATAATATCAATATCTATCGAACAAGCCTGTGTAGTATTACATATTGATGTGATTTGCTTTTTTCCTCTATCAATAAATTATTTTAAGTGAATGATTGATGTAAATAGACCCAGCATAATTCATGTCTGGTAAATGTCTTTTATCGTGTTGTTAGAGTAATATTGTTATGAATGAATAATAGGATATCAAATGGTATCAGCATCTCAATTTCATCTCAGTTCGATGAGATCAGACACTTAAGTTGATTTCTCTTTTTTTATATCAAAACAAAATAGGTATTGAATGATTATTTCTTACTTTGTCTCGTTTTCTTCTTGTACATGATGTGTAGAGGTTTGACAAGTAGCTTTCCATTTAGTCCTCTCAATTCTCTGCTACTCTTTGCGGTACTTCTTTAAATAGTTACTGTATTTTCTGTTTTTAGAATATAAATGACTAACTAAATAACTATTAAGACTAAGGGATGTTTAGTCCAATGTACTTTGGGGCAAAGGAATATCACACTTCCGGATTTATGAGGGGAGCAATAGTCTAAAGGAGAACATTCCGTCCTCCTTCTTTAGATAGATACTCCCCTCTTTTTTTTTCATTATGAGAGTAGCAATCTAAAGAAGTGCCTCTTTGCTCCTATAGTGAACTTCCCATTTCTGCTTTCTTCTGCCTTGGTTCTAAGCCAGCTTTGGGTACCGCGGTCATGTAACATGGATGGGCAGGACCATTGAACTCTGTTGGAGGTCATCTTGATTCTTATGGAGTTGGTTCGAAAGTTGTCTCTAAATTTTTGGTTTCTGATAAGTTCTCTTCTAGTTCTACCTTCTACTCTTCTCGAATATCTCATCTCAGCTGTCTAAAGCCTTGTTTGCACGGGTCGAGTATTTTAGTATTAGTAGCCACGGTCGAGTAATTTAGTCAGTGTCGAGTAATATAAATTTAGTAAAAAACAAAGTATCCAAACGAGTCGAGTACTAAATTACTAAAATACTCGAACCGTGCAAACTAGGCTTTAAGAGTAGCAGACTATTGCTTCCTGATCCGTATGTAATTTTTAGGACATATTTTACAAATATAGCATTTTGGTTTTGTTTACCACCAAATATTTCTTTGGTGCTTAGCATAGTTTATCAGAGGAGCCGGTTCTTGCATTTATTTCCGGTCGAATATTTCTGTCTTTGCTTAAAGGAGTGAACTTTATCCAACAATTAACCCTTAAAACTTATGCCTATAAACGGTATATTTTTCCCGAAAAGATATTCATTATCTTTGGCTTATTCAAACTGATCTTTATACCATTCCTTGTCTATTCTTTGGGCCATAAAGTTAAGATTATTTGTCGCTTATTTTGCGAGTCAGCAATCAAGTCTATGTCATTGGAGCAGGCTAAATAAATTGTTATTAACAAACATATAAAGTTAAAAAAAAAATCCGTCTCTTAATAAAATAAAAATTAAACAAATACAATATAAAACAGAAAATGAAGTAAAAGTACGAATATTCGTGTATACCTGATAATCCGCAGGGAAGCGTTGTAGCACATTAAAAAATTAATATGATAATTCGTATCAGCCAGGGAAGTAAATAAAATGATTGCCGACTTATTTTAAATAAGTCCAAAATTTCTTGTGTTCACAAGTAAATACATATTTGCAAGCAATTTAAATTTTTCTGCGCACTTTATTTCAGTTTTAATTTATCTTATAGATAGATGCAATGTTTTTTGCTGTGGTATAATGTATTTAAATATGATATGGCAACAATTTATCTCTTGTTTAAATAAACACGCACTTATATACATATATGTAATGCATTGAGACAGTTGAATTTTTCATGAATTTGTCTTGTTAGTGACAGCGTGACGCTAAATGTGTGGGTATCTAACCAGTTTTGCCTTTGATAGAATTTTAAAATAATAGGCTATATTAAAACTGGTTTTTCAAATGACTCAAAACAAGCTGCGATGTTTAAATAATAGTTACCTCTGTTGTTGTATTTTTGCCTTCAAATGCAGTGTTGAGCTTAAAGTCATTTAATTCATTTTTATTATAGTAATAAGTACAAGTTATACTTGTAGGCGCTTAAAAATTAAAAACGCCCACATAGAAACTCTAAAATTACGAAAATGTATTATTTGTCACAAAAAGTACCGACGCGACGTTTAAAATTATTTAAAATTGCTCTAAATTAGTCGATTTATATATACATATAGCCTTATAAGTTGCTGTCCAGAGAAAATTATAGTTTTCAAGGTATTGATAACAACAATTAAATGATTTAAATAGTTACCAGTTGAACTTTTTAGATATTATGGTATTTAAAATCATGAGCTATGTTTACATGGTGTTTTGATCTTTATACTTTATGCATGTATACTTAATTAATTTAATCTAGTTCATCTCAAGGTCGGTACACCAGAAGTCTGTATTGTATCGTATTGAACATACGTTTAGTTACATAAGAACACGACTGTGTTGCGATCGTATTAGGGCATGCGCAATTTTATTTTTATCTCCTAGGTAACCTGGCTCATTAACCGTACAATCATAGCCTTCATCACTGCCATCGTAATAATAACGTGTCACTTTCGTGCAATTTTCCAATAACATCAAAACTGTAACAAGATATTTTGTAAACAGACATCAGTTGGAAACAGTAAGCGTATTGAGGTCGTTTTCAATACACCATAGAAGTTTTGTTTAAGTTAGTCAGACCAAATTTTTGACATTATTCCGATCAATTTTACTCTTTGTGTTTAAAATACAATGTATTATGATAATTTTAATTAACAATATTTTTAAGTTTTCCCAATTCACAATTGACTCAACAAAAATGCGTTTTATACTTCAGGGATGGAGGACTGGAGGGTACGGATTATTTAACAGAAAAGTGAACAAATCCTTATTTATTACTCTTCATCCATCTGTCCTCCGTAGACATTCTTCACCAAGTCCTCATTTCAACACTCTCAATCCCACACTCTGTTACCTTGTCCTTAACCATGATCACTCCCCTGCCAGTATCACTCAAAGACTAAACGAACTGACACAAAGGCGACACAAGTAGCTGCTACGTCTTCTATATTAAGCTTCATTTTAAAATTTAGTCTTAAGACTTAAAACCAGTTTGGTCCCCTACCAAGCCCCTACGGTCTGGAGGAGTTGGGTAGCACCAAACCTTCCAAAATCCATCGGATCCAAATTCTCTAATTTAAGATCATCAGGTTACTTCTTTTTATGTCTCCAACCTCACTCTCCATAACGACCTCAATGTTCTTTTTGTTCGAGACCTATCCATACCCCGATACCCATTACACCAATACTTTAGTTGAACTCCTCTCCTTCCAATCCATCCCAGATAGCCTTTCAAGCCAGCTGAGGAGGAAGTGGACCAAAGACTTACTAATCATGTTATATTATTAACATCATTATCAATAAATAACCATGCAAGTTATTATTCTCATAGTCCAGGAGATAGCGTGCAAAAAAGTGTCTGACCAACATCAAGCTAGATTATTATTTATAATTGTAATCATAATTATAGTGTTCTTTGCTGAAATAAGTAATCAATAGAATATCACCTTTCTCACGTAATACAGTCTCCAAAAGACGATCATTAACACTTTATAAATTATGTAACTGTATTAAAAAGCAAGAGAATAAAATGACTTCAGGGAACATTTTTGGTCTCTTGTCTGATTGTCAGCCAGTTCATTATCCACATTATAAATATGATATGTAAAATATAATTCGATTGTTATACATACTTCTACGCCATATTTATAATATTGTTTTTAAAAAATGGAGATGGTATCCTTGATGAGAAACAATGGTGTTATCTGCATAAGGTTGTACCGCGATTCTATTGTTTTATCAATACATCCTCCAAGTCCAAAAGACTAATATTTCTGAACCGTGGGCCGAGGGCCTGAAAATCCTCCACTAACCTTGGTCCAGATATTTTATTTTTATTTGGGATACATTTTATTGTAAATCTAAAGGAGTTTTAAAGGTTAGAGAAGACTGTATATATATATATA
>KZ651091.1:326675-337398 GCA_001010745.2 Gerris buenoi | reverse complement strand
TATATATATATATATATATGCATATTAATTAAATATGTTTACTAATTTCATGAAATCAATCAGTTTGATAAATCGAAAAACAAATTACTTAATTTCTTATACAGTAAAGGAATTTGGTCTAGAATATTATTATTTTTATTTAATTTACCACGGAGTGTAGTGGTCCTACACATTGTAATTAGCATGTGTCCACTAATACCATCACTCTTTAATATGGTTCGAAAACTTTGTAAATGCTTACTTGTGTAGATTGAGGAATTGCCTTTTTACTACGTTTTTATTAGCTTGCATTCTTGTTTGTTTGTCCAGTACAAATCTTGCAATCGATTTTTAACTAACTTCCCGTATAGCTAGACATTTGAAACTTTTAGAATAGCTCAGAACACGACGACAAGGCATTATTTTAATACTTTTAGCCATCTTTCAGCAGCATTAAATTAGTTTTCAGCAAATTGTGCTGTATGGAAAGTTAGTTCGGGAAAAATCCGCAAGTTATTTTATTTGTTTTGTCATGTCCCATATATTTACAATCTTCATTTTGACAGGTTTCAAATAAATTTTATGATTTATGACAGAAAATTTAAAAACGTAGTATATAAAAAGTTCTTTTTATTGTTCAATTATTTATGGTTAAAAGGCCCCCATACACGATCAAACTTACTTGACAAATTTGGCTTGTCAAGCCAGTTTGACAAGTAAGTTTGACCGTGTGTTGGTGAAATTTGAGAGTTTGATGGCTTGATGTGGTGTAAACAGAGCATCAAACTTGCTTGACAAACTAGTTTGACCGTGTATGGGGGCCTGGGGGCCTTAAGATATTCCCTCCCTTTTTTCTTATATTCCTTATACATATTTATAAATAGAAAATATTGTGATGGTGAATGATTTTTCTTAATTTTTTGATGTATTTGTACGTTTTAAGGTCTCAAAAAATTATCTGTATGCCGATACGAGTATATACATCGGTTAAATTTGTCATACAGTTTTAGAAAAATTATATCCCGAGGGAAAATCGTCAAATGAATATTATTAACTCTAATAAATCGTAGCTATATTCATTCCTAAATTTCACTCATTAAATTACCACCATTCAAATTTACCACCATTCAAATAATTTATCTATTTATCAAATTAATAACAAATTAGCCGAATTCCCGTGCTTAGCTTTTTTGTGGGTTGTATTTATTATAGTTTTAAAAAGGGACGGCCCAGGGCCTAGGCCCTCCATCTAGGCCTGCCAAAGGGCTTATATTATACCTTTATATGTAATATATGAAACGGGGTTAGAGCGTCGCTTGATCAGCTGTATAGACAGTATATTTGACATAGAAAAATGTTAATTCTTCAGATATAAAAGTAGATTGATTCAATAGAGTTCATAAAATGTGATAACGATATCTGATCTATTTTTAGATATTTAAATAATATAGATTTGTTATTCCCATCTTATCTGTTATATTTTTAGTTTGGTAGTTTTTTTTCATTGTGAATGCTGAAAAAATTTAATGGAATCTTTTTACAGAAATAAGGAGAGATTTTTTTTTTTGTAAATTTAAAATCATAGTAATATAGAGTTATAAAAGCTATAAAAAAAAATTAAATTTATAAGGATTCGTTTTTAAATGTCTACAGACCTTAATTAAGAAACTAAAAGGGAAACTAAACATAGATTACAAAGCTGGTATCAGAATAACTGTCTCTGATTTTCGTCTACCTTTCCGCGAAGTAGCTGCTGCAAGTGTCTGTTTAGACAACATTGACTCATTACAAAAGCACAGAGCACTTGTTATGGGCAATATTATTAATAACATAGAGTGCCTAATTCTGTGAGCAATGTGCCTCCCCATGAGTTTTAAAAACCTATATTTTTTAAAGCAATCCTTACTTCATAGAACTTGCTCAATCTAATTAGAGTTTTGGAACTTGCTCTCCAATATTGGAGTTTGTGTGATATATGAAGTTTATAATGATAATAAACTAATCCATTTTTACCTTTGGATTTTCTCATTATACTTTAATCTCATTGGTGGCCTTTAGTCGATGGGGAAGCTATACGCCACACTATTTAGTAACATTTTTTCTTACACAACCAATTTTTTTTGAGCGATATATAGATAGTTTGTGCCACCCTAATTGGCAGGCATATTTCTTACAACAGTTCCTAGTTGGTGTGTTTAACTTAATTTATAAGAAGTTTATTGCATGCGCTCTAATATTATTATAGCGTGACTCTGGCAAGCAAACAAACAATTAGTTTATCTAGGGTAGAACTTACCCTTAGTGCGTAAAAAGACTTTGATGACGCGTCGCATAGCTACGCATTTATAGACTTGTGTAGTTAGAATATTATGTCTTCTGTTTTACTATTGATTCAAATGTTTTTGTTATGGTTACATTGTATTCAATTTAATTTAAAAAAATGTTTAGTGCTTATAATGGTGCCTTGAATATGAGAGTTATTTATAAACTATAAATAGTGAGTAGTTATTTTAAAAACTATTAATAAATTGTCTGGACGTTGTTCTTTTATTAAAAAGTTAAATTATTAATTTCTAATTCACAATTATTTGAAAAGTTATAAAAGAACGTAAAGTAAAGTAAGTAAAATACATACCAAATAAAGTAAAAGTAAAATAAAATAGATGTCTAAACTTACGTTTGTAGATACATTTTTTTTTTTTAATAGATTTTTCACAATAACCAATAATGCTTAATCTCAGATTATCCAAATCAGCCAAGAAGCAATGAAGCTGAAACATTAACTTATAAAAATCTGTAAATGTTTGTTTTAAGTAAATTTCAAGTTAAATGTTCCAATTTTAATTGGAAACCTGATTATTTGGACTAACCTTTATTTAATATTCTCAGGTACAGGTATACAGAGAAAATAGTGTGATTAATAATTCTATTATTTGATTTTGATGGCACATTATTGGATTTATGAGTCCAAAAATGTGGTTTTTAACTAATTCTGTTGTCTGAAATTTTTACTCAGTACGAACGTGTGAAGCCTAATCAACTAAGCCGATTTCGATGAAATTACATGTTCGAAAAGCATACATGTTTAGAATAATCATACCCCGTTGCAAAATCTAAATATGGGGTTGCTTCCCCTACTACTACTATCTATAGGTACATCCTCTTTATTTGTCCTTCCCTTTTTATTAATGATACCTGTTCAAATGAAACGTTTGTTTAAAAAATATGTAAGTACAAGACGTTCTTCTTTTATAATTCCTGATGTCAATTGACAATCCGATTATCCGAATATTCGATTGCTATTATTATCGTATAGTGCTAACTTGATGGTTTGTTTTTGTTTCAGAAGACAAAGAATGGTAAGGTGCTATGGAAGAAGGCTCTGGCTACATCCAAGGAACACCCCTGGGACCCAGAACTATGTCTCAACCTCCTCAAGATCAATTCTTCCCTCAATTACAACGCTATCACAAAAATGATAAGCAATGCACCAAGGTACCATTTCTTATCAGATTTACTAATCTTATCATCTTAAATATTCTTTAAGTTTAACTATTCATATCAACTACTATTTAACATTGGTTATATCCTCCTACGAATGAAAAACGTAAGTTTCCAAAACTCTTACTTTAGCAACCAAGAACTAGAGCCTAGCAGACAAAGTAGAACCTACTTAGTAGGTATTACAAAGTAAACAGATTTATTACTTTAAACTTAAACGACTTTTTTATGTTTAACTTCAACAGAATGAATCTTTTGATAGAAATGAAATCTTTTTAGACATCAGGGAGCATTTTGGTCTCAAGTCAGTGTGTCCGTCAAACCCTCATTTCTTAAAAATTACTCACTCGATTTTAATGGAATTTGGATTATAGGTAATAGTTAACACTATTTCAATCATTGCTTCAGTATGCACACAAGCATGTTTTTATAAATAACTATATCCTTAATTTACTCATTCGATTCTGAAAAAAATTAAATAAAATTAAATCGTCGAAAGTTGCCATCAGAAGGCTCCACATTAATATCAACCTGTTAGCGCAAATTTAAAATTTAGCGTATATATATTTGGGAAATAATTGTTCGTTATAGCAAAACATGATTATATTACGCGATAGGACTCGAGCTATTAGCAGGTTATTTGTTAGAGTTTTTTTTTATGACCATTTATGCAGTATTCATTTTGTGCAGACGGTTTACAAATATGAGAGACAAGTGCTATCTGAAGCCTCATTACTGTCTTGATTTTTTAAATCCGGATTATTATGATGTTTTTGGAGCAATTATAAGCTCTAAAGCAAATTTACAACTAGAAACAAATTTTAAAAAATAAACAATTTTGTTAGAACCTACCTACTTGTAATAAGTCTCGTAAGATTTCAGGTACATGTCAAATGAATACATTCATTTGACCTTAAGTACAGATAATTAAAATGACAGATTGTTTGAGTGACATAATTTCATAGTAGAGATAGTTGAATATATAGTATTTCTTGCTATGTATGTGTTGCCCAAGGCTTACTTGAAGCCCGTACACCGTGACAAAGTATCACTTTCCTACTTACGCCTTTCAACACTAGATTCACCAATCGTCTTTTATATCTTAAATTAATTTCTGGGTCAACAGCCCGTGAAGAGCTCTACACAACTAAATGTGTCATAGATGGATTGGAATTTCGCTCAATTAGATATATAAACTGTTATTTTCGAAACTGGAATTTTTTATGGCAGTCCATTTCAATACTAATTTTGTTCTTGGGAATACCAATTCCAGGAGCAATTGATGAAAATGAATCAGATTTTCAGTTGGAAATCTAAAACCAAACGTAAATAACCACTTGTTGATCACTTTTTAATATATTATGTATAATTATAAATTAGATTTAAATTCAGAATTTGCAATGTATCAAGGTAGCCACAGACTTCGTTCTTTTTCGGTAGTTTTAACCTCACGGTAAAAATGTACGGGTAAACACGAACAACGATCATATCTACACACTAGGCGTTTGTTTCTTTCAGTTTTTGTTTCTTTTTTCGAGTCGATTTACTTTTTAAAAAACGCTTTCATTGCGGAACTATCTGCTTCTTGTAATTTTATTATCATGTCTTCGTAAGCTATATTTTTTAATCTCTATCAGAATACTCAGTAGCTTTAACTTTCCTATGGCACGGAGGGCTTCCATACAATTCTATGACCTCAATTATAAATTGTTTGTCATAAACCTCTGCCTCAAAATAACTCTTAAATGATGAATATTAACAAATGTTAATATGTTAATTAACAAAAGGAATTATGTTTTAATTCAGAAATACTAATTAGGTCTGCCATAGAGAATACAACAGCATAATTTTTATTAACTACAAAACCCAAAATTATGCAAACTAAAATCACTTCAAGTTATTTGAGGACAGATTCAACACTGATAAAACCCGTCCTTTTTAGCTGCGTCGTCCCACACACGAGCCGACTTGAACGACACGTTTCAAAACTAACAGTTAAAATCAAGTGCAGCACACACCGACCGTTTTACCTGTCGGTTAAAACTGTCAAAAAAGAACGACGTCTGCGGCTACCTTAAGAGATTGTACAAGACAAGCAAATCTGTTTTATAATGATAAAATGCGAGATAGAGCACAAAAAGACGAATCTTGGAATCTTAGATGATTAGTGTCTTTACGTACTATTTAACTATAGGGTCTATCACTGCAAAGTATACCAGCTATTTTGTCATAATTTAAAGCCACTGACTAAAAATAGAGAAGAAAAGAACAGAATAAGATCAACAGAATAAAGGTCCAATGGCAATATGTTTATTTAAGAACACCGTGTCACCTAAGCAATTCTATATCTGAATACTTTGATTGTTACAAATGAAGCTAGTCAAGGGATTATGACGAAATTCTTAAAGCAAAGTAATAAATCAGACGACACTCGGGCTTCCATTTATAAAGTTTGGAGTGAAGTCCTTGCCAAAGTTTCAAGATATTATCTAAGCACGCTTACTTAACTGTAATCTTGACTTGAGCTTAGTCTGTTTCAACTCTTTTGAAAATAGAAAGGAACCGTATTTTAGATTCATGTTATCTTTGATTCAATACTGTGTATCAATGCGTGTAAGTGTCCTGACCCCGTTTGACTCCTTTTCAAAAATAAATTCAGGCACCAATGCTTCACTTGGAAATAATCCACTGTTATTGCCTCTATTTTATATACCTTTGACTTTAGATTTACCATTAAAATAGTTCATGAGGTCAAATCATAAAAAATTATCTCAACCGTTCGAAGAATAAATTCACAATTATCTTTTATGGAATTGTAATATCTTACTATGTTAAAAGCATTCAATCAGCTTTGAGCTGTGGTGAGATACCAAACTTCTAATTTAAAAACGAAGCAAGCACAAACCGGTATCCCTAAAAATTGTCATTCTCAATCATACATTTTATAATTGGTTTAGCCTATGTTTGGCGCAGGATAATGATCTACCAATATTCCCAAATTTATGTCAAAATCATTCAAATGATACTCTGCTCAAAACCGACAAAAATTTAATTTAAAATAGTGAAACAGGAAAATTTAAAATTTAGGCCAATCGGAAAAAAATACAGACATAATAACGATTTCATATACACATATAAGAATTGAATATTCTTTGTACACTCGATCTTTCTTATAAACTTAGAGGATATTGCATACAGTCTTACTTATTGAAATACATTCTTGAAATTGATCTTATTGATCAAGAATTTCAAAGTCCCCCCCCCCATTTATTTCGCTTTTTTATTTAGTTCAGCAGTTGTGTTGTTCTAGTTTGACACTAAAACTTCTTGTTGGGCACCAAACACCTTTTTTTTAAATGCTTACAGACTCCAGATTTTTATAAAAAGAAGTACCTATTTTGTTTTCTTATTAACCACATCAGTGAACGAGGTCTTTAGCTTAAGGTCCTTAATTAATATGTAAATCCATCGACATCTCACAGTCACGATACTTTCTCTTTATATAAAAATAAATTAAATGACAAACTAAGAAAAGTAAACCCTTTTGTGTAAATCCTATTAAATAACTTAGTACAAAGTTCCATTCGTAATTTATTTATTTAAAAATATAATTTACATTGTTAAGCACAGGCAATATCAAGTACAAAAAAACATGATAGATAAGATGTATATTATTATAAAATTGAAGTTATAGCTTCAAGGCCGGTCTATAACACACCTATTTTAACCTTTTTTTACATTCAATCTCCTTTAAATATTACTGTTATTTATTACCTTCGAATGTAAATATTACGAGTTTTTTAATGCTGGTCGTTATAAACAAACGAAAGTATATAATATAATAATGTAGAGTAATGAATATAGTGAGTAAGTTTTGCGATAGAGCAAAATATCGATTTTGATATTTTAACACGTTTTAGGGCTCCCTGAGTCCAAAAAAAAAAAAAAAAAGGTTGTTAAATAATGTTTGTCTGGCGTTTATTGTCTGTTGTCTTCTGTTATCTGTACTCTGTGAACACGTAGAGCCTAAAATATTTTTACTCCATTTAAAAAACGAATTTAACCATGAAGTCATTTTTGCCGTGAAAAATATTGTTTCCGATAATTGGATGAAAGTACATCTAATTCAATCAATATATATTAAAAACTACCTCTCCGCTTATTATTGGGCTAAATAAATACTTTTACTAATGTAAAATATCAAAACAATTAAATTGAAGTTAGCAACCGTTAAAGTGTAGAATTGAGAGAGTTAGTGAGGTACGGTCTAAAGAAAAAACTTATTTACCAACTAGTTTCGTAAAATATATTTACATCATCAGGGTAACATCAAAACAATTTTGAACGATTTAAATAAATGAGAGAAATATTAAATAAATTAGACAATATGGATTTTAAATGCATAGTGGCAGGGGTTCTCAAAGTAAATGCAATAAAATTACTTCAGCATTGTTTTAAATATAATTGTTTTTACATATAAACTCATGGAAAAAGAAACAGTAGACATATAACGAAGATAACTGCAAAAACATAAAGAAAGCAAATGATAGAAAATAGTTCTAACTAGGAGTGCAATGCAGGTTGTCTGCTTGCAATATTGAGCTGAGCCTGCATTTTAATCTTAAATTTGATTCCTGCGTTAAAATTCATATTAGATCAATTTGTTTGCATCATGCCATTATCAACAATAACTGTACTCTTAAAGAGCTTTCCAACGACATGCATCATGAAGGGCATTAACTATTTTAACGTTTGCACCCCGTACCCCTGTGTACCAATTTCGTCCATTTCAGATTTATATCTTCCTATTCGTGTGGTTGGTCACTATGACCGTGCCGAATTTTGTGAGGAACGGTTCAGGCGTTCAGAAGGAGTATGTGGTATGTGTCCAACCAAATGCAAAGTGTAGTATTAGAGCTTCGCTTCGCTCTGCTCAAAATCATTTTTCTTTTATATGAAAAATCAATAACCGCAACATTGTTATGAACATTTTCAAATTGGATTTTGTGTTATAAAATAGTTAATAACTCTGGTTCTCCTCAATATATTTTTGAAACCAAGGGAAAACATGTGCAACATGTTGGCGCACACCACTTCTAGTTATTAATAGATTTTATAATTTTTTGCCTAAAGTTGGAACGGTGGCGACAGATAGAAGACATACAATCACTCAGACAGGGGAATCGTTAATACCGAATTCGGTTTTCGTAATGTCCTAATTTCAGTGTTCGTATATACATATATATATATTTGTGTGTGTGTGCCTCCGCGAGTGAATATATATAATGTACAAGCTAATAATATACGTACAAGCATTGATTATCCTTAATGTTTTTTCATGCAAACATTAATAAATTGTCACTAAACATCTGTTTAAACGAATATACGAATTAGAATACGAAGAAATAAAATTATAAATGGTGATTGAAAAACTATGAATGGAAAAATTATGAATGGAAACCTACGTTATCATGTGATGACGTTAGATTGGCATCGTTGAATTGAATTGGGCAAAAGATGACATAAGATTTATAATAGTTATTCTAAATTTTAAATAAAAATGTAATGTTAATACAAATAAAGTAATTAAATAAAGAACGTCACTCAAAAATATTGGAATATCTACACATGTAGATCAATAAGTCAAACCTTTTCTTTTAATGGTGTAATTAAATTTATTGAACGTTAATAAAACCACAAAGTTAAATGCCTTGCCAGGTATCAAAATTTCAATCAACACCTTAGGGCTTCCAATATAGCAATGAGCTTAGAGACCCATTTTTACACAACTTTTGGGCTTTTTATCTTTCTTCAAATATTATAACCTAAATTTGACCCATTTCCAGATTTTCTAGAAACCTGTACTATCACAGATTATATCTTTCCGATGACAGTAAAAACAATCAATCGTTAATTATATAACATTTTAAATTTTACTAAAGTCTACCTAATTGCAAAATCTATAAAAGATTACATCTAACCTTTTTTTTAATTTACTTGTTTCTTATAGTACATAGAAACCTATGTAATGCTTTAAAATTTTATAAGCTTAGAAGATCTAAGGACGGCAAAGTGTTTAATCTAAAATATAGTTAATAGAGTATAGACTAGACTCGTGGGTAGAAGTGTTGTATAGACTAAACATGAATAACTAAAAACAATTGCGTTTTAGTCTATAGCCTTACACTGAAGGCAATATTATTTTAGTCCATCAATAAGTTATTTCAATTTATCTTTCCCTAACCTTGTATAAAATATTTTTAATAAAATAAATTTAGGTATATGTTAGTCACTTTATTACTTGGAGGGGAGGGACAAGCTAAATATTTTCATAGGTAAGTTGAAACAAGTTAAGGAGAATGAAAAAATAAATATAAATCTTGTTATCCTTGCTTTGAAACCATTTGATATGAATTTCAAGTTATGTTTTGCAATAATAGCATTAAAATATGGTTAAATCATGTAACAATTAATGAATTTGTAGAAATTTCAACTAATCAAAATATTGTGAAAAATATTCTGACAATTAGTGTGGCACATAGCTTCCTCACGTCCTAGCACGTACTTTATAATCATTCTATTACTTTTCAAAAATGTTTTTGTTTTTTCATATTGATAAAAGTATCCATTTAACAATATATAATATGCTCATACGGCAGAAATTAATATGGGCCCATTTGTGTGGTACATTCGACAAATCATTCAAATTTCTTAAATATCGGATGAGCACTATTGTGTTAAAAAAAAGTTTCTGCTCAAGTGTAAGAGAACCTATGGGTACAGAATGTTGAAATTAACTTAGGACCTATACCATCCAAATCTCGTTAAAATCAGACGATTAGTTTTAAAGATATGGTGATTCGCAATAAGATATGGTGATTAAAGATATGAAAAATGTTAAGCAACAGGCTAAACATGGCAGACAAGAGACTAAAAATGTTTTTCCAGTAAATTTCTTTAATCGGAAACATAATAGTTATTTACGCAACAAGGGAGAGAAGTATGTTTTCCTGCTCGAGGTTAGGTTTTCCCCTGAGACACCGCCGAAGGAGAAAACTTCATTAGCTCCCGAGGCCTTAGGCCGAGGGAGATAATCCCGAGAGCAGAAATACTTCGATCCATGTTGCGTATTAAATTTTATCTACGACTAGTGCACCATTGGTAATAGCTATTAAGTTTGTAGGTATAAAAGTTTTACCTACAAATTCACGTAATTTCAACACCTTAAACTGATATTTAGTTA
>KZ651091.1:301868-315772 GCA_001010745.2 Gerris buenoi | reverse complement strand
AATTGTTATTATTATTAGGTTAAATTTATTATAATATTGTTTTTGTAATTGTAGGCCTGAAGATGCCCAGGTATGGGCGAAATATAGCCAATTTTATTAAAAATGAAATATTTTTAATTTAATTTCAACTTTTTAATCCCTGAGGACCTAACTTTACGAAGATTTTATAAAATTATAAGGGATCAACCAAAGAAAATTGACGATATAATTGTTTATAAAAACAATCACTGACAGACAGATATAAGACAAAAACTGTTCTCTAATGTCTTAAAATGATTTCTGGTGTAGAATTTTTGTATTTGGTTCTTCTGGATGATCTCAATACTTGTCCTATACCCTCGGTAATCTTGGATGTGAATCTTCGTGGATCTGCATCTACTTAGAATATAATTTTATCCATTGTTATTTTAATTTTAATTTTAATTTATATTAAGTACTAAATGTAACTAAATGCTAAATGCTATTCAGTACTAAGGGCTTCGTCCTTTTTCATTTCTTATGTCTTACATTCATTTATCTATCGTATTTATTTAGAAAACACGAAAAATGGATACTAAATATCGTGTAGAATCTTACAGTTATTGGATTTAAGTTAATGACCCTTTAAACTTAAGATAAAATTTCTAATGGGTATCTGACCGTTCACACTGTTAGAGATATACTTCATTGGTGAAGTAGTTAAGCTCTTAGATTATCTCACTAGAAGTCCTGGGTTGATGTCTTGAGTCTTGAAACCAAGATAAAAAGTATTAGGTCACAATCATCCTTATCAGGATAAATAAATAATGTATGTATAAATTAAAAACAGGCTTTAAAATATTTGTAACTTATATTAAAAAATATAATTTGCAAATCAGTTGTAGCTGTGGTGGCATACGTTAAATGAAAAACAATTTTAATAAAATTTTGATATTAGGTAGGTCCTAATTAGTCCATTGCTTGTCCTATATCAATTTCAACCTGCTTCGTTCATTTCTTCTTTCCTTTTGTACACAATCTTTAAAAGTAGCCAACCGATTTTAAAGAAATTTGAAAAAAAAAATCGAAAATAGCTCCCACAGATGGTCCCATGTTAGTATAATAATTGCTATATTGATACTTTTAATAATTCAAAATACACAACAAGTTTGACCGATTTAAAATAAGAAGGGGATTAATAGTCACAAATTATCCGTAAAATAAAATAATGTTTTGTAGATGCAAAGGACGAATAAAGTAATTAATAGTTAATATTTTTTTAATTGAAATTTTTTTGGTAAAAAATTTAAGGCATTTAATTATTCTTCTTCAATATCTTTTGTTTATTGCTGTAATATTTCGCCTCATAACTTGAGCTTCTTCAGACTTATATTTTATAATTTTTCCCACTCTGACTCTGATTTTTTTTTTTTTTTTTACATAAAAAACTTATAATTAATTTATACATACACAATAATTAATAATACATGTACTTAAAAAAAATAATAATAAAAATTATAAATTAATTATTTCCTATTTGAATATCAGTGGGTGACTCCTATATTTTTTAAACATATCCTATTTCTATTTCTTCAATTAATAGTTTGAGAATTAAGACTAATACAAGCTCCTAAAAATCGTACTGTTGTTAGGCACTATTTGAATTTGTACAAATTCATACGCAAATATTTAAAACAAATACTTGTTAAAAACAAATTAGTCATTTTTTAGAAGAGCACTGAACCTTATTTTGTTTCCCTGATACTTTTACCTTGACAACTATTATACTTTTAATTATCAAATCTTAAAGAAAAAGAAGAATGACCAAATTAAGAAATGAGTTAAAAAGTGAAAAATTCATTATCACATGTAAATTTCTAAATGGTACTAATAGTAATGTTCTACATTCAACTAAATATGACAACCTTGACATGTTTTCTTTTTAGAAAATTTTAATGTGGTAAAAAACAAAAATTATGCATAACTAATAAAACAAAGGAACTATAAGTCAGGTGAGAAAAAATTTACATTTTTTTCACGCTTAAAATAAACCATAGCATAAATTTCTATAATTATTTAGTTTAAAGTAATTTTTTTATTATTATTATTTGTCATTTTGAGCCTATGTATGACCTTCCCCGGCATCCATAAAGACAAAATACATATATTTATATGTATATGTATACGTGAGTGTGTGTATTACATTTATATTTATTTTGATCTCAGCGTACTCAAAGTAATGGAAGCATTATTTTTTCCAAACTAAATTCCAAAGTACTTTTCAAAATTTAATGACATTTGGATAAAAAATAAAAAAATCTAACAGAAGGTTCCAAAAAATTTTAATCGTTTGCAAACATTGTTTTTATCACTTTGAATCTCATATCAAACGTATTACTTTAACAAAAAAAATATCCTTATCCGATTTTAAAGAAATTTGTACGGTTTGTCGAAATCAACCCACACACGATTCTATATTAATTTTAACCTCCTGATCACATTTAATATTGAATAAAAATAATTGTGACCTCGACTAGATATCAAAGTTGATCCAAACCTCTAGCCTTCAATTTTCTGCAGGGTCACATTATTTTTATGCACACATCTCAAGTTTTTAGTAACACACTTATTTTGAAATCTGCATATGTTTTAAATCTATAGGATTTCACAATAAAACAATTAATTGTAAACTATCTGCAAGGATATAATAGAAGATTTTGGTAATTGGATATATTTTAATTGTAGTTTATCGAAATTTCAGTGAGATGAGAACATATTACATTGAACATTGTATTACTGAGAATCTTTTTTGCAATAAAAACCAATGGATAGTATTAAAAAGTAGTTGACTTATATAATAGAATATGTTTATAGAGTTAAATTTGGCACGGTCTTTGTTTATTTTGCAACAGTAAACTGCAAGCGAAATAGAAAATCTCTAATGTCGGCAAACAGTCTGTCCAAATTACTCCGTATCTTTAGTATTTTGTTATCACTTCATTATCGATTCAAAAACCAACACACATAGATCCATTATAATAACCATCCTGATAAAATAAATATAAAATAATTCTCTGTAAAGTATTTTTTTATTATTTCAAAAATTTTATTACTTCCAACTAAATTTATCTATAATATATATTTCTTTTTCTACAAAAAGTAAATGATGCTGTAAGAAAATTACGAAAAAAAATCTTTATTTTTATCAAATTTAGTTATCATGATATCATGTCTATATTTAGAAATGACTTAATAATTAATTTTAAATATAATTGTGAAATATATACTTATATAAAATATAATCTAAATATGATCTGATCAAGGATGAAAATATGAATTTTAAATTGATAAAATAAGTCTATAAAATTTCATTATCTTGCTAAAACCGTAATAAGTAAATACGTCATTTCTAATTACACACTATGATTTACAAAGGTTAGTTTAATGCCAAACTAATTTCCATTTCTATTTTGCTACGTAAAAATTTAAAATTGGTAGACCAAAGATATGTACTCATAAAACGTGCATATCCATCCAAATTTTAAAGTCGGATTTTCGTGACATCAACATACTTTCTCTATAAATACTACTAAAAAGCATTATTTATTTCATTTCATAGGCGTATGGTAAAGCAGATTTATCTGGGAAAGGCTTAAAAAATCTGCTACCATTATCTGGCAAAAGCTTGGAAAATCTGCTACCATTATCTGGCAAAAGCTTAAAAAATCTGCTACCATTATCTGGCAAAATCTTAAAAAAGCTGCTGCCCATAAACTTTGACTTATTGGTTTCCTTTATTGGCTTTTTGATTATATAGTTCGGCCGATAATTTAATTTTAGGACACTCTCATTCATTCATCATATAAATTATAATTAAAATGTATAAGTTATATTACAAAAGAAAGAAGTAATTTAAATTTCATAATTTGCCCAATTCAGATAAGGTAGTATATTTTTTATTCTCTCTTTTTTACAATATTATGTATTTTCAGATAACTCATGTAAATGTTCAAGTATGTTTTGATATCATCTTTATTTTTAAAATAATTGAATTTTTTTTCAAACATTTCTTTTAATGGACGGATACATTTTTTTATAACCATTGCTCCTTTTAGTTTAAAAAAGTGAAAAGAAAAAAAAAATGTTTTAATTAAAGTCGTTTTTTTATTAGTTTTATTTTTGAAGGATTTAATTTTTAATTTAATTTTATTTTATACAATCAATTGTGCTTCCCTAGCATACCGAAGCATTGTGGTCATTCTGAAGAGCATTTTTTTTTTTTTTTTTTTTTTTTTTTTTTTTTTTTTTTTTTTTTTTTTATGTCTCTTTTATATGATGTTATAATAATCCATTTAATACATCAGGAACCTTCTTATATATCTCTCTTCAGACGTAGTTAGGGATTTATTAAGGTTCTTGGTCTCAGTTAGTTACTTTTTCCAAAATAAAAACTAAGATTCTTGACCGGTAGTAGAACCTACGAACTCCTTCAACTTCCAAACTTAAAATGATTAAAAATAATCGCAGTTAGTATTGGCCTAAGTTGCCCACATTATATCGCATTACGGTATTGTTATTATTAATTCTACTCAAACAACCATTTTTAAATTTAAATTTTTAACAATGCTAAATATTTTTCAACATACTTCTAGATCTAAAAAAAAAAAAAAATCTTGAATGTTCTATGTTTATTATTTCATTTCACCTTTTTATATTTTTATCCTTGTAAAACCTTATAGAAAAGTTCAATGAAATCGTGGGATGACCTAGGCCAAGGATTTTACTGGAGATTTGAGCACAATGCTCCCTCAGGTCATTAATCATCTTTCTGATCCTACCATATCATCTTTTTGTTAAATTAAAAAAATCTATTTAAACTTCAGGTCAACAACACCTTTAAATAAATTTATTTAACTCTGTTATTAACACATTATTAATCATATCTTATAATTAAACTGTTTGAAAATGCAAGCCCTCCCATTTTTAAAATGAGGTAATTCAGGTAAGTAAACAGGAGAGTAGAGTAGCGAGTAGAGTGCACTCTACTTCCCACTCTACCAATTTTACTAGCTACTCTAGTCTCCAGTCTACTCTACTGAGCGTTTTTTCGCGTTTCTACGGATAGAGTTACTCTAGTCGATACTCTACTCTCCTGTTTAATCTACCCGTGTAAACCCGGCTTTAATCATATCAATAGCCTGAAAGAAGGTATCCTTGTTTGTACCGTACATAATTAAAAGTAATTTTTATTTTATTATCATAGAATTTTAAGATAGCTAGAATCAGTAAAAAAAAAAAAAAAAAAAAAAGTTTTGGATTTATTGAAGCTTCGAAAAAAAAAAACAAAAAAAATCTCCCTTCAAAATACAAGTCTCAGAATTCAGTAAAAATATAATAGAAGTCAATTTCAGACATTCTATACTCGTATCTGTCCGTAGAAATTTGAGTGAACTACTGCATCTTAAAATTGCTGGTCTAATATAAATTAAATTTGAATGATAGGTCATAATTTGCCCATTATTACTCCAAAATTAATTTTACCTTAAATAAAATTATAATTACTATTTACAAAGGTACACAGACATAGACTTCAGCGCCGGACTCGAACAACGGACCTCCCCCTTATTTCCAGTGTGCGGGAGCTCTAACCAATTAAGCTACCCTGAAGAATAATTTCCTCTGACGATATCGATACCTAATCCCGAATTAAGCTTTCAAATTTTTCTACAAGTCTTAGAAGTCAACAAACGACAATAGAACTAGACCGAGATATACGCTTGTAATTATTTCGTGGTTCGAGTCCCGGCACTGAAATCTATTTTTCTCTGTCTGCCTCCCTTTGTAAATAGTAATTATAATTTGATTTAAATTAAAATTTTACGTTCCGTAGTATGAATACTACCAAAAACTTATAAAAGTTGAATTAATTTATCTTTTTTCAAATATTAACACCTGTATTGCTTCCGAGCTTACCAAAGATAAAAGAAGCTTTTTTTAAGAACTAAGATCGTCTAAATTAAGATCGTTTTGAAGAACGAAATTTTTTATCTCCTAATTCAAATCTGACAGAAATCCGATTCAGTCATCATAGAACATTTTTCGTCCTGCGTCTAGTCAATCGAACCAACATTATTGCGAGCCAAAATATCTAAAAAATCTACTCGTCCTATTTTAATAAAAGTGTTAGGTATAATTTTGACCGTATGTGCCAATTCAATATTGCTTGAAAATAAGTTTCACTCCCACAGGAAAGCGAAAGAGCTTCAAATCTCATGTAACTATTCGTCCAATATTACGACGCGAGAAATCTATGGGCCAAGCCATCTGGTTTAATGTTCTTGAGAATAAAAAAGATGAAAACAAAATATATAGTTTTGATATTGATTACATTCACGCTTGTTATATGGTATTATGGTACTGAGTTGTAGAATTGTAGATTACTGTGCTCTGTGCTGTACGATAGAGTTCACCGTGTGTAAACATTTTATTGCTGTCATACTTTTGTGTAATATAGTCTATTAACACATAGTTCAAACGCACTTTTAATCTTTTTGGCACGTGTCACTTTTAAAATATAAGATAATTTTGATAATTTCTTAATACAAGAACAACGCGCGACCACACCTTAATAAACATCTTCAATTACTTTGTGCTACAAAAAATGTCATTGCATCATTTATTTTCTCTCATAAAATCTACAATGTTATTTCATTCGTCTCAGATAGTAAAGAGTTGATTCGAGCCGAAACAGCTTTCTTAAGAAAGGCGCACTGAATAAATTTCAAAAAGTACAATCAATTTTTATTTTCGAAATTGCATCATTACATTGCTGATTCTAAAATATTATAAATCTCCATTTATTGCAAGATCTAAAATTTACATTTTAACATGTAAAAATTCCATATTAAAAAACACAAATAAAAACAAAACGTATGATGAAATAAAGAATACTAACATTATTTTCTCGCAAATCGGCAATTAAGTTGCACCTTTTTTATGCATTGAGTTTCTATATGCAACATAAATTTATTATAAAAATATATTAAATTTGATCCAAATATATTAAAATATGACAGGTATAGTCTTTAAGATGTTGGTTTGCAAAACTCTTGAGCAACAGACAGCTAACATGAACTGACGAACAAAAATTATTCGTGATGTCTAAGACCGATATATTATATGTCTAGGAATTTTATAATTTGGACACCAAAATAGATTCAGAAAGATCACAATACTTCTATATCCTTCAATTACTTTGACTTTTCGATATAAAACTTGAAGTAAAAGTGGTAAACCAATTACTTTAACCTACGACCTTCTTCATCAATTGCTCAAACAAATATTCCATTTAATATTATTTTGTATCTTTATTTTAATATTACTTTTCGTTTTGTTGTGGATTTGAATGTACCTATATAAAATAATTTTGCTTTGGAGGTTATCGTAGTTCTGCAACGGACTTACTTGAGATATATTTAGACTGCTTGATGTAATACGAAATTATCTAATTCGAATTTTCTTACTTCTGTAATCATACTTTTATAGGTCGAACATAAGCATTAAATACACTTTGTTATTTTTTTTCTTATTTGCCTAAAATAAAATATTTTCTCAACGTCAATTACAAACGGTCCTGTCAGATGCAGACGTTGTTATCGTTGGTAGTCATGCCATGTTGCTTTTTTTATTTTTTTTAACGTCTGTTGAAAATGATACTTTTCTGACAAGAATAAGTATTACCTAAGCAATATACTTCTAGAACATAAAATAGTTCTTATTTTATATCGCTGTTATTTTTAATTTAAAAGTATCGTAATATTTTGTATATATTTTTCCTTCTTTTTTACTATTACCTACTTGTTTTCTTCTATTTTCTCCTACTTGTTTTCTTCTTTCTTCTCCTACTTGTTTTCTTCTTTCTTCTCCTACTTGTTTTCTTCTTTCTTCTCCTACTTATTTGCTTCTTATTATTCTTCTTTGTTATTTATTTTTTATCAGTGTCAAGAGCTGTTTATTTAGCTGTAGAGAAAGTTTGTTTACGGTTTTGTGTCCGATTAGTTTATCGGTGAAGAGAAAATAAATTATAATTTAAGGTAAATATCTGTAGACTGGTATAGGTGTAGGATGCTGTTGAGGCTGTTTATCGAGGCAGTGACACTGTGACGTCAGCCTCTGTAATTTCAATATTGACAATCACTTCTAATAATAAAATCACACCTTAACCGTCCATTAATTCCTCAGATTCCTTATCTTAGTTTATAATATAATCAAACTAAAAAAGAATTTTATTTTAACAGAGTATTATATTACTCTTATATTAAGTTTCCGGCTTCTGCAAGATAAGTTTTTTGTTTTTTGTTATTAAGCGTGTTTTATATTTCTTGTATTTAAGGATAGCTTCATATAGGAATTCCTTTGAATAAATAAATATTAAGACAAAAGGATATATAGTCCAAAGAACTTTTGGCCAAAGGAACTTCACACATTAGTATTTAAAGGTGATAATATCCCTTTGTCTAATTAAACAATAAGACAAGAGGATATTAACAGATAAAAGTAATTTGGGTTACCCATTACCCAAACCAACTTAAATGTTTCCCAAGTATTTTTACTTGTTTACCCAACCAAGTAAATAACAAAGTAAAAATCGGCAGATTTTACATAATTAATCCAGCACTTTTTTAATAAATCGTCTCGTTATATTTTCTACCGCTAAGTCAAATGTAATAATTTTCCCCTTATAACATAATTTTTACTTAATAGTATAGCTATTATGACCATGAACTAAACCATGAGATATTATTTTCATTACAATCATATTCTTTTGCATTCAAATCAACCAATATTTAATATCTGTATACATACATAGATCTAATTTAACTATAGGAAGTAATAAATACTGATAATAATGTACCTAGTCAATATATCATTTGAAATGACATTCCCATGGATGACATATTACTATTGATTATGTGTAAACAATCCCACGTTTCTTCATCTAAATGCATAGAATAAGTTAGTATTAGATGAGAGTTTTATTTGCGCCATATGTTTATCTCTGCGAATAATTTAATAATTTGTTTTACACAATGCACAATATTATACCTGGATCTAGATCTAGATCATAACCTATATTATTACTTTACAAGTTAGCTTTCATAATAAAACTCTTTATTTGGTAATGATATAAAATAAGTACCAATTTTTTTTTAGGGTTTGTTGGAATCATTTTTTATAATTAATCCAGCACTTATTACTGAAATAATACCCTTCTTTAATAACTTTG
This sequence comes from Gerris buenoi, assembly GCA_001010745.2. Taxonomy (NCBI): domain Eukaryota; kingdom Metazoa; phylum Arthropoda; class Insecta; order Hemiptera; family Gerridae; genus Gerris; species Gerris buenoi. Next base: position 306,528 of record KZ651091.1, on the reverse strand, counting down.
CATTTTGCTCTTATTCTGGTCCTATTTTTTTCAACACGCCCCTAGGACCAAGAAACGTTTATCGAGGAAAATTTACATATTCTTAAGCTATCTGAAAAGAACTTTAAAATAATTTGTGTAACATGACAGCAAAACCCTCATTGTGGCCATATTTGTTTTCAAAATGTTTTATTTTTAGTAATACTCGCATAGTTGCACATGCTTTTCCTACTCTTCAATACCTTCAACACGATGTAGTATATAATTTCATGCTGACTAAACATTTCTTTTGGCCGACCATTACCATTTCCATTTTATCATTGGACATGTGTGCTAAATTTCGTTCGAATTGGTAAAGTATGAAGCCAGTTATCGTTTGGCAAACTTTTAAAATCTCAAGTCTTGGAAACAAAGAAAACTCATTACGCTTTTATAAGCGTAATGAGATGTTTTTTTCTATTTATATATCTTGTTTCTCCAGTGAATTCCGCCGCACTAAAATTAAAATCTGGAGTTTCACTTCAACTTCTGGAAGCATCTTCACGGTTGAATTATCATAATGTTAATTTGAAACAACAGCAATTAGATAAACTCACTACTTGAGAGAAGAACTTTGTAATTATTCTTTTATAGAAGACAAAAGAATATACTGTACCTGCATCATTAAGCTTAACATCCCTGAAGACATATAGAAGTAGTGGCATTTTTTCTTTCAGTAGTTACCTTCTTTAAGCAATTCTGCTCTTTCTTTATTTATGAAATAGTTTATAACCTGTCATCGTTATTTTTTTATTTCATTTATAACCTATTCACATTAATTATAGGTTTTCTTGTAACCTAAACTTTCTATTGCTTCCGAGCTTACCGAAGGTAACGGAAGCATTGTGATCACTTTTGAGAACGAAAAACTTTTATGTCTCCGATTTCAAAAATTCCAAGACAGAAATCCGTTTTAGACATCAGGGAACATTTTTGGTCTCGTGTCTGTCTGTCTGTCTGTCGGTCTGTGTCCGCGAATTATGAAACGTCCGACGATAACTTGAGTAATTCTTGACCGATTTAGATGAAATTTGGTATACATGTTCATTTTACCAATGCTTAGGACGAGTTCGTTGGACAACGTTATCCGTCCAAGCATTCACGCGTGACGCTCACGTAAACGTGAACTTCAAATTTAAAATTGGAATTTTAGGCCGGGAAAAAAATCAAACTTCATCTATTCAATGAGACAAACATTTTTTTCAAATACAATTTTTTAGTAATACCAACAGCGACACCACTATGAAGTGTTAAAGATCCCTAAAACTATTAATAGGTTTTAGACAATAACCGATATAACAATAAAGTAATATAACAATAATGGTAATGTTAATATAACAATAAAGTATATGATTGGATGCGAGGAAGCTATGTGCCACACTAATTGGCAGTGTATTTTTTAGTTTTTTTATAACCTTTTGCAGTTATTTTTTAAATTTTAATTTAAATCAAATTATAATTATTATTTACACTGACAGGGAAAAATCATTCTCTTGCGTAGCTTAGTTGGAAAGAGCGCTACACTGGAAATGTAGAGGCCTGTGGTCCAAGTCCCGGCGCTGGAGTCTATTTTTCTCTGTCTGTCTCCCAGTCCCAGTGTTAATAATAATTATAATTTGATTTAAATTAAAAATTAAACTTTCCGTAGAATGAATACTACCAAAAACTTAAAAATAGTTATTTTTAAATTAATTTATTACTTGTCATTTACATTTTTTACTTATCGTGCGTCAAAATATGACGAACATAGATTAAATTTGACGCCGTCAAAAAAGCAAAGCTATTAAACGGGGCATATTACGCATTAATTTTGATGTTTGTTACCTATACGCGATATTTTTTAGATTTTTTTATAACCTCCACTCGATATTTTTTATAGATTTATTTAATTATGTGTATTACTTGAAAACATTGATTTTAGCTTGTATACATGTACTAATTTTACTTTTGATCTTTTGTAATTTCTAAAGATTAAAGATATGAGTCAGCTAATCATCATATATTATCTTTGTTTGGAAATCCCAAAAATGAATGATAACCATCATGAAAATTCTGAAAACATAAGCTTCATTTAGCACATAAGCGTGATCTAGTTTACTTATCATAATCAAAAACATTAAAGAGATGTACTCAAAGGATGACTTACTCATTCTGTCTTCATTTTATTTCAACTTTTTCTTAATCATCAATTCTTTCTAATTACTAAACTCGAGAAATGTATGTAATCTCCAATTATTTACTTAATAAATAAAACTTAAATAATAAACTAGAAAGCGTTTAATTGTACCAATTAGCAAGCGCCATGTGCAGTCTCTCATAGAATAAAAAAGAGACAATTATTAATGCTCAACATATCTTTAGTTGGCATTGACAATGAAATACATTGCAGCCAATTGCTTTTAAGTACAGACGTAGAATTATGTATCTTTTTTTTCTTTTCACATTCACAGTTATCTTTTACTACAATTTCTCTCTTTTTTTTTTTCTTTTTTTTCTTTGTTTGCAATACTCACTACTAACTCTCAATTACTCGTATTTCTTTCTTCTTAATCCCCTTTTTCTTTTTGTCAGTTACCAATTTAAAAAAAATACTATTTGCTTAAACGTTAATGGAAGTCTGAGAAGACAGTAGTTAGGGTTTTCTTGTTTTTTTCGTTTTATTAACTGCAACACTGGTAATTCTAGTTTAATTTCTCTTTATCTTTGTTTCTCTTCTTTTTATTGAACAAATGGAACTTTAGTATTATGAACCGTAGACTTTTTTCGGTTTAGAAAATAGATAAGACAAAAATTAAGAAGGGATTATAGATTAAAACATGACACGAGTTTTAAACTTTTTTTGGATTTTCCCATGGGTCTTAAAACAGAACAAATCCTAAATGTAAATATTATTCTTTACTTCTTTCTCGTTCATTCTAATTCGTTTTATGTAGTAGTACTGTTAGATCGTGAAAAAACCCTAAAAAATATTTTTAAAAAACTGACAAGGGTTTGGATTTATCACGCATTTATCTTGTGTTAATTGTGCGTATGAGTCAATTGTAAATAATATGTTTTAATAGAAGCGTGCTGTAATTGTAAACACTAAAAATTTGTTATTATTTTATAGTATGCTATTTCAACACCCTAAAGTACTATAAAATTCTAAAAGAAGGACGTTAAAAATTAACATTTTATTATCTTTTTGAAAGACTTGAAAGAAAAGAAATAAAGAACGCTAAAACTTATGATAAGATAAATAAGAAGATAAAAAAAAGTCATGAGGAAGAGAACTCTTACTTCAAAAATACTTAGTATAATTAGGAAAACACTTCGAAAAATGTGAAAACGTAATGTAATTTGTCATTTTAATTAACAAAACACATAAATGAGTCTTGATTTATAACTCAGAATTGTCTAATAATAATTACGTCCAGCTCATGGCTTTCCTTTTAATTTGTTCTGTATTTAGATTTAGTTTATTTTTGTTTGTTTCTAGTTTATTTATTAACTACAGTAAAAACACTGATTTTCAAAAAGTTTTTTATTTTTACTTTCTCATATAAGCAAAATATAATAGAGAGACTGTGGCAGAATATGATAAGAAGGCGAAATATAAATATGTCTAGAAGGTGGCAGTATATATCATCTCTTCAAGACTAACTCCTGTGATAAGCGACATGTCTAAATATGATAATATAACTGAAATTATGTTTTTGGCGATATATATCTATGGCTCAGATCTTTGTCGTCAACATATGTAACATATATTTTGACACACATATATTTTGCCGTCTTGTTTTTGAAGAATTTTCGTCTTGTTTTTTGAAGAATTGAATGACGCGATAATTCAGCTTATTATGAAGCTAAAGTTTTATGCAACCATTTGACCAAAAACGCAGGGGCTTGTATACATCATGAAAGTCTAGTTCTGTAAAAATAATTGTATGCTCTTAAATATAGTACTAGGAATTTAGCATGCAACACGAGTAAACTCGGTCTCCACTTTTTAGTAATATATTTCGCCAATAGGAGCGCTGAAGTAGATTGTTTCTTAATTTTATATAAAATTATATCAGAGCTTCTAGCGGACCGAAACGGAATTTCTTTTATTACGGAAAACTACTGTCTTTCGCTAGGCAACAGTCTTCAGAGAGGATGTAAAGATTGGCTAAACTGTTTATACTCGATTCAATGCCCAATAATCTATCTATATTATTAAAAAAGTTTTGTAAACAAACAATTTAGGAGAGAGAGTGATGTATAACTTTTTGATAAGAGCGCGATAGAGATAGGTGGGAGGTTCTCCGGTGGAGAAAGGGGAGGTTCTCATAGTTAATTCCGCTCAAGAATGACACGGGGAACTGTCATTCCCGAGACAATAAACAAAACACGGGCGATGTAATAAAGAAAGCGCATTGTTTGTTTACATGCCTTAATCAAAAAGTGACAGCTTTCAATATACAACAAATCAAAACTATTTTGATAAGTTATTAAATCTATATAAAGATTAACAAATCAACAAACAAACCTTTACTTTTATCGGTAGTAAATCATAAATGTTATCTTAATAATTATAACGTTTAGTATTGATAAAAGTCTCGGTCACTATTTAGATGAGTTATTATATCTATTTGAAGTCTATCAAAAATGTAATGTTAAT